>JAVTVY010013758.1:0-54567 GCA_036873755.1 Hanleya hanleyi | reverse complement strand
ACTACCATCACTACCATCCATACCATCACTACCATCCATACCATCACTACCATCTATACCATCACTACCATCACTACCATCCATACCATCACTACCATCCATACCATCACTACCATTTCTACCATCACTACTATCCATACCATCACTACCATCTATACCATAACTACCATTCCTACCATCACTGCCATCCATACCATCACTACCATCCATACCATCACTACCATCCATACCATGAATGGTGATGGTAGTAATCCCACTTGGGTCTGGACTATCCAGCAGTAATCCCACAGAGGACTATCCATCAGTAATAACATGGGACTGGTCCACCCAGCAGTAATCTCGCACTGGAATGCCCTATGTACCAGTAATCCGACTGCACTGACCTATCCATCCTACATGGGATTAACTTTTGCCAGTAATCCCACATGGGACTGATGTTATTGTCTGTACCAGATAATCTATTCCAGACATTATTGTCTGTACCGCATCACTCATTCCAGACCTTATTGTTTGCTCTACATGTATGCTTTCAATACTGCTGCACCTTTGGCGGATGACCCCGCAAGGCGAGATGTTGGGGTTCTCAGAACGCTTGTTCAGTTCTTGGGATAACACATCCAAGCCACAGTATTCAGACTCAGTTGGCATAAAAATGTTTTTTTCCTGCTTTTAAGTCTAAATAGGCTGTTCGAAAAGAAATAGGATAGCCAGAAAAATCCTTTAAATGCTTCATTCGAGTGATGGTTCCTGCTCACTTCATACTAAACCAAAATTTTATGAGGAATGCTATAACTCTGCTATAACGCTCCTAATGAAGCTATTTTTCATCACTGGTCCCTTTGCCGTAGGGAATTGTTTTCATATTTATGTATAATCACACTCCTTGATTTACAAGCTGTGGGGCACTCAATGCCAACTTCTTTTTACCCCTCAGCCCATAGGGCTGCGGCGTCTTGTCATTGCCATGTATGTATGTATGTACGTACGTACGTACGTACGCTCGTACGCTCGGCCGGCCGCCCGTCCATCTGTCCGTCCGTTCGTCCGTTCACATGTGTTCTTGTCCGCTGAATATATGCAGATCTATTAAGTCGGGCCTGGCAAAAATTTGGTGAAAGCTTCCTGTATGGTGACTGATGAAATGATAAAGTTTTCAGATGGCTATGATAATTTTATGATTTTTAATTATTTTTTATTGTTTATTGATGCTCACCTTGTGCACTGCTATCTATGCCCATCAGGAACCCTTGGTTGTATGTTGCTTTTTGACTTTTGAGGGTTCCCTGATTCCATGAAGCTCTGTGTAGCGGTCCATTTGAGATGTAGACCATCTGGAGATATGCCCTTCGGGAACCCCAGGTTGTATGTTGCATTTTGACTCTTGAGGGTTCACAGATTCCAAGAAGCCCTGTGTAGCGGTCCATTCGAGATTCAGACCATCTGAAATATGCCCATTGGGAACCCTTGGTTGTATGTTGCATTTTGACTTGTGAAGGTTCCCTGACTCCAGGAAGACCTGTGTTGTGGTCCATTGGAGATTCACACCATCTGAGATTGGTTATCATTGGATGGAACCTCAAGGCTTTAAATTAATTCCCAAAACTTGTTGCTGCAGGCTCTGGTACTTTAATTCCTCAGCAAGTAGGCCAGTAAAGTTTCTGGAGGTTTAGCAAATTCTTGATGTGACAGGGGCAGTGGCATCTAATTATTTTAGGCCTGTATTCAAGAATATCTTTAATTTGAAAACAAATTTTTTTGTTGCTTCTTTATTGAAAACGTGATTCCCAGTTGCTTCTCAATTCACACATTATTGTGATTTATGAGCGGAATGTCTGGATACGGATTAGAGAAACTATAACCAATATTTTAGATGGCCTTTGATGCGCTTATGGTGTGTAACAAGTATACGGTTGGCAAAAACAGTTCGAGTCCAGTTTTTGACAGTTAACAACCAACCAATGTGATAATTGAGGTACATATTTTAGCCTATTAAATTCCATTCTGGTGGTTTAATAGCACCACTCATGCAGACCTATCAACTCTCACGCATTCGGCGTGAGACTCGCGCATTTGGCATCTGTCTCACGCTCTCACGCAACTATATAAAAATCTCACCATCTAGGAATTTTCATGAAAGTATTTCTAAAATAACCAAGAATCCTTCAAAATTGCTCCAGTTTGCAGAAAAAGGAGTCAGTAAGTTCAAAATTCATATTCCTCTTAAACACACACAAGTGAAAGGAATCGAGAGATGAATGAATCAGTGATACATGAGGCAGGTAGTAAGTTCCCACGTGTTCATTTTGTGCTCATTTTCTCACACTATAATTCGATGCTAATACCTACTATGGACTGTCCACCAACACCTAAAAACACCTCTCGCCGCAAAAATGTTTAAAATTTGTGTTAACCTGAAATAGTAATAACGCTACATTTGGTGACAATATAGTACGATATCTCTCCATCAAAGAATGACTGGACACCAGTAACCATACCTGTCATCGACATGCTGAAAATCGTTCATTTTCGGCTGTGGTCACTGTCGTCTGGTCAGACACACGCCCACGCTTGATAACGAAAGCACCGAAAAACCTACCATTGACTGTGATTTGACACGTGACCGGCGGTGTTTACCTACAATCATACTTGTCGATTCAGTAGAGTGTTCACCGAACATATGGACCCACATAAATTTTGAACCTGTTCGCGTACCTTGAGCTTATCCCCCCCTCCAAATAATAATGATAATGGTGGGCATATGTCAATAAATGTGTTTCTATGCCAATAACCTGTTATCATACTCGCTCATGCATGATCTTTCTTGTCACTGATCAAGCTACATTTTCATGCATGCTGTAATCCTGCCGCAGTGCTCGTGTTATGCAACTCGAGTCTATTATATGTATGGTACATACATGTATATCACGCGAACCCTATCCTACAGGATCAGAAGAAAAAAATCGGGCTGAGGGGTCAGCGCACCTTTTAGGTGCTTGCAATTCATGTTATCACTTGCAGATAAGTGAATATGCATTTTGTTGCTCCTGTGGCAGTGCTGAAATGGGAAACGATTGAAAAGAATAATGTAACAACAATATCTATCTCTAAATTATTGTTCTTTTTGTTTCATTGCTTCTTTGTTATGAATGATTGTTGTTTTCTTTAGGAAATCACTGAACAACACCTAAGAGAACAGCGGAAGGAGAAAAAGAAGAAGAAAAAGAAGCACAAAGAAAAACATCGGAAAGAAAAACATGACCATAAGTCCGGAGATGGAGGGGAGAGCACTGATCCGGAACACACAGTGACAAACTACCATGCCCCAGACATATCACGATTTCAGAACGTCAGCCACTTACCAGGTATTCTCCCCCAGCGACCTGGTCTGCGACAACGTTACTCAAACTTGTCCATTCGAAGTATCAACCCTGATGATAGCGAATTCATGGCCCGACCACATCAGTTAAGGAGACAGATGAGTCGTGATATGATCATAATGCAGGATACTGATGCCTATCCCACAATTTGGTCAGATGATGATATTGATTTTGATGACATGGTGCCATTGAAATTCTCCAAAAATAATAAAAAATAAACCATAAAAATGTTCATTTTGAACCAGGATATGTTGATGAACACAATGGCTGGGAAACACATTTGGTGCCTATGTATTCGTAAGATCGAGAAAAATGTCTGGAAACTCTTAAGACTAGAATTTAGAGGGTTTGAAATATATTTGTTCATCTAATGTAGTGCTTTTGGAGTTTCCTTACAATGGGAAAAGTAATTGTAAACATGTTCATTCTGAATCATGGTATGATCATTAATACAATGACTGGAAAACACAACTGACTCATATAAAATGGTTCCTATGACATTGTAAGTATGTACATGTGGATAGAGAAAAATTTGAAGTACAGCTGAACAGTGAAGGAACTTCTGTCAAACTGAAGGTTGTAAATAATAATACTTGATTGTCAACTCGGGGTCCATACATGAGAACAGGTAAAAAAAGAGGAAAAGCATCAGTTGGAAGGCTCCTTTTTATTCTCTGCAGATGTCTTGAAAATTAGATAGCTACAGATGAATAGGTGCCCCTTCCCATGATCTGTGATACCAAAGAACCATTCATGTTTTTGTGTACTTGTTTTGTGTGTAAAACATGACTCCAGGGTAAAAGGGAAATGTTTTATCAATGCTGATATTATTCATACTGGCAATTTTGAGATTGACCCAATATGAGATTACAGGATCAATACAAGTTTGTGTATTCTGCACCTTTTGTGAAATTGATTGAAATGAATCGCATCATATGAGATTAGCATAGAACTTCAACCATTCCTGAATTTGAACCATCCCTTTATTATGGGTTGGTGGGGCATTTATAAGTTCAAGGTCTGCTATTTTTTAGTACTTTTGAATCGCTCAGCAGGAATCAGTGATGGTATTTTTTATTTGTATAAATTACTTTCACTTACTTGAGTGGATTGTCTTAATAATTCTGTGTCAAGTAGACCTTTAAGCTGGCATGGAAATGTATGAGTTGAGCTTATACAGTCAAATAGATGTTCCGTCCAGATTTTTCTGCCTTTGAGTGAATTCTGTGATATAAAGTAATATTCATCCATCTGTGTCGTTTTACTTGAAATGTACTCCATGTTATAGAAGTTCATTCATCCAATTCATATATTTGGGGGTGTGCCAGTGAATTGTGTGACAGAATGATTGAGAATTTGCTGTTACTAAACTGCTGACAGTCTGTGCATTCTTTATTGTTTGTTTTATCAAGTACATGTATATATTTCTCAAGTTTATACATATATACTTTAATGTATTGTATTATGTTGTTTGTATTTATATTCAAATATAATTTATAGAGTGTATATTAGAACTGTGATATTTTTTACTTCATGTAACTCTTTCATGATGATTTTCCTTGTGTTTTAAAGTTTATTATAACTGATGCCTGGTGTGAGTTTACCATTTTTAGGTTGTACACATTACAAATCTGTGATACTTGCCTTCAATATGTTTGTCTGAAGAAGTGTATTTATCATGTTTATCTGTGACTTGATATTAGCTGTTTACTTGTGTTATTTTGCCAATGTGACCCGCTATAATGTTTTTAAATTAGTTCTGAAGGCAATCAGGCCAACATTGTGACAGTATTTACACAACCAGGTACATATTTGTAAGATAATTGACTGTAATTTGTGTTTTATGTTTGAAGTTGGCTGGTCCATACGTTACATGTGACCAATATTAATAACCCAATTTGATGTAATTGTTCACCATAGATACATTTTTCAACTGCTGACTCAAAATATACTCAATGATATTTTGTATTTATTATTTAAATTTTGCCAGGTATGTTTTACTTACAATATCTGGTTTTCTGGATGATTCAGACATATTTGTTTATGTTTGTACCATACTCACTTCTAGGCTCAGGGTAATAAGCAGCCATAGCTGACAAAACAGGCTGACAAAATGAGATTTTCTGATGAGTCATATTGATTGGATGTATCAAGTTTTATTCATTGTAATTATACTAGTAATGTTGGAGATTAATGGTCAGTTTATGATTCAATCACTTGGAGATCAGGCCATAGCTCGGGTATTAACCAATGGGTAAAACTGCTATCCTGCTTTTATTTATTTATTTATTTAATAAATTCAGGGTTCAACAGGCACAGGGAACACTTACAGATCTGATAAAAACAGCACCCATACACATATGTAACAAAAATAATAAATCGAGGCATAATAAATATGACAAAGTATGACTAAGACATATACAGGATAAATATAGATACACAAGTAATCATATTGCGGATATAAAATTTCAGTGTATGAGGCAAGAATAGGTAAAAATCACATGTTCTTTCAAAAGTAGATAGATAATTTAATAATTTATTAAGATAATTTAATATTATTCAAAATTAATTTAATTGTTAGAAACTTTGAGTTCTCAGGCAGTTAGAGATGTTATATTCTCAGTTATTTGCAGATTTAATGCTTCAGGTCAGATAGAAAGTATCTCTTGGGTAGGAAATATATCCATTAAACAAATGATCCCACAGTGCATCCAAATACATTGTTAGCTGAGTAATTTTGCATGGTTTATCCTTATAGATTCCATTATGGTGATTCATTAAATATAGTTCAAACAACTGAAATATTTGATCACCACATTGTCAAGACCCATGCTTTAATCGATTACAAATGCACATAAACATTTATTTTTTCATGTGTGTTCACCATAAAATTTATTGTATACATATATATTGAATTTCGTTTTACGATTATTTCATTTTGTATAATTGGTTATTGCTTAGGATCCTTTGGAAATGTTTTCTTCTGCCTATTAACCCACCTCTTTATCATGTTCATTCAATCCAGCTACATGTATCTTGTGATTTGTTGTGAAGAAAGAATTACTATGGTTACATATGAAGAAGTCATCAGTGTGAATAGATTGATGACCTCCCCTCTAACCTGAGAAGATTTTGTGTCAGTTTTTGCAACTTTGTTCAGTTGTCATTCAGTGATGATGTCTGTTGTTGCTTTCAAAACTTTTATGTGTGATTTGTTCTGTTAAGCATGTACATGTACCTAATACAGTAGCTGTATGCCCTACATACAAACATTATTTGGGCCCCTACCACTGATCAGGTGACAGCTATTCCTGCTTTAAAGGATGAGAACTTCAATCCTAGGAAAGGTGTATCTGCTATGAAATTTGTGGGGTTTATGTCGGACAGGCAGCCTGTAGTGGGACATGGTCTGGAATGTATGTGGCAGAGTACTTGAAAATTGCATCAGACAGTCTGCATGGTTAATGTAATAATCCCATATTCAATTCTTGCACCAACAGCATTCCTGCATGGGACAAAGTAGGATGCATTAAAATTGCTACCCCACAAATTCCCCACATGCAGATTTTTGGAGCCTGAATCTTATGAAAATCAGTGTCCTACCATTTCTCCACATGTAGGGATATTGGTGCCCAATCCCACATTTTGCCTTATAAAAATTGTGCCCTGCAATTTTCCCACATGTCGAGAATTTGCATTGCAATTTTTTATTTATATTGCCATCCACAATCTTGGGAAGTTCATATTGGAAATGAATCAGATTTCATAAATTTTATTAATGTGGCAATTGTTGTCCTCTTTGACGTATACCACCATCTCCTGTCGGAGAATCAGTCTAAGCTTCAATATAATTCAATACACAGATTATTTCCATCAATTTCATGTACCAGTATTTTGTATTATATATTCTGGTATTTCCAGTACAGAAAGGACATGCATGTTATTAAATCATTCATTTAAGATTTTAATAATAATGTGTACTTTTCCATTTATACAGAATGTTTTATAGTCTGCTTTATTTACACTTTCGATAGTAAAGTTATTTTAGCATTTTGTACATATTCTATAAATTAGACCTTCAATTTATGGTGGAGATAGTTCACCTTCGCCATAAACAAATAGTTGTTATATTATACAGTGAATGGAAGGGTCAATCTGCTGATATTGGTTCTCTCTGTCCTTCCCTCTTATCTGTCACACAGTACCCTCGTATATATTGAAATGTTGGTGTTACCTGTGATCCTGTTTTTCAAAGATAAATTTCTGTTTCATACCTATACTGTATTTTGATGCATGTTTATCATGTTCATACAATACATTTGAAGATGGCCCATTTCACTAGAAGTGTAACGCCAATCCCTCGTTTTTATGAATTTTTTTAGCATTTAGTGACAATTCTCTGTCTTACACAAATTTTGATGAGAATGGTTTCTTCGCATTGTTATAACATGTTGGGCTTTCGTGGGATGGGCTAGATAGTATAATTGTTTCTGTGCAAATTACGTGACCTACAGGTTTCTGACATTGGATACCTTTCCCCTATTGTGTACATACATGTGGGTGATACATTGAACTGCTGTAGCAGCACGCCGCCTATGTGATAAGCAATATTCCGTCCAATTGTATTGAAAGATTGACCAACAAAATTGAAGCATCTTTACTTGTATGCTGTTAAACTGTGATTGAGGTTTATAATAAGTGAACCCTTAACACCTAAAGATTGTTATCGGAATAAATTGTTACAAATGCAACTCTTTATGATGTTTTGTTTGTGTGTATCTTAAACCTAGGTCCTGTACATTCAGCAACAGTACTATTTGAACAACGATTGGAACGGTACCAGGAACGTGTACTGATCACAGATGGGAAATAATTAGGTCTTCCCTAACGCCCAACAACCGAATTTAACGGAACTAGTTCATATTCTGTGATGTGTTGTGGTCGCTTGATATCTCGAGATGTACCCGACCAAATGTCACGAAACTTGGGGAGAAGCATTTCTGGCAGGGTACCGTGAACTGATTAGATTTTGGGGTCTATCCGTGTTTTAGTTGGTCTTTTATCTGTCCGTCTGTTCGTTCATAGTTCATGTGTTCTCCGCTTGATATCGCGGGAATCACGAAACTTGGGGAAGAGCATTTGTGACAGGGCCCCATGAACTGAATAAATTTTGGGGTCGGTCCATATTTTTGTTGGTGTGTTTCTGTTCATTCAAAACCCGCTGTATGTGATGAGTTGTCTGCTTCATATCTCGAGAAGTAGTCTCACGAAACTTGGTGAAATGCATTTGTGGCAGGGTTCCATAAACTGGTTAGATGGCGGAGATCTGCCCGCATTTTCGTTGGTTTGTTTTCTTTCCATCTGCTCGTTCATGATCTGTTTTCTGTCCGTTCGTCTGTCTGTGCTTCCCGTTGTCTGTCCAGCATTCTTTTTCGCTCAGTAACTCCATAACTATTCAACCAAGCGGGTGAGCACCCGGTGAGCATTGCTGCTTCAATGCATTTTGCTGAGAAGCAACTGGAATTTGATAATGTGGTTCTAGCACTGTAATTGCCATTGTCTTTATTGCACCAATGTAAACATTTTGTTGACCGCCTCAGTGTTTTGTACGGTGGACGGCAGGTTGCTTCAACGATTTGCAGGAACGCAACTTGGCCGAGTGGTATCTAGTTGGTATACGTCGAGATATGCCTGACATATTGTTGAAGGCGACGTTAAACTTGGTGATGGTTCGCTCTCTATCACGTGTTTTTGATCGTTTGACATCTCAACTGTTTGACTGAATTCCTCGAAATGTATGGTGCAAGGTACATGGTAGAGGAAACAGGAAACGTGACTGCGAAAAGTAGGAGAAAAAAAGAAAACATGAAATAGTTCAAAATATTGATGTTCTTGCTATAACTTCTGTTTGTTTAAGCAGAATGTGACCGTATTTCAAATATACTTCAAAGTGATTACATAGAAGAAACATTGATGTTGAAGAGGTGTAGTATAAAAAAAATTGTGACCAAACGTTGGGTAATTCTTAATCGTGGAGGACAGAAACAACGTTTGCATTCTTAAGTCAGTGTAAGGTCACCGAAGTTTGGGGAGCTATTATTGTTGCACAACAAAATTATGCATAGACCTGCACACCCGGAATTTCATATTTTCCACATGTGGGATCTCCAATATTAAATCATCTCGTCAAATGTGCGGGCTAGATCGTTAGTGTTAGATCGGACATCATGTCCATATATAAATCCCGCGTCCATCATGATGTACATGTTATCCAATAATATATATGATCATATCAGTATTCTTCTATCCAAAAGAATTTCCAAGTTTTCTAGAGTGAGAGGGTCATTCTGTCGATTTATGTTGGATTCAAGCTGTGTGTTCTCTGGATTTTGCATCTGTGAAGTCATCTAATTGTGTGTGTTTGAAACTCTGTACCCGTATTTCGTGGAAATTGTGAGATATTAACGTCTCTTCAAAACTAAATTTAATTTTTTTAGTTGTGGCTGATGCCATTAGGTTCCATTCCAGCAAGAGGAGGCACTTGTCAATTTACCTCTAATTTACGTGAAACGTAAATTCACGTCACGTTTTCTTACACGGCCAATATGCCCTGTTTTAAGAAGTTGTTTGTAAATGCAGGGTTTGAGTTAGATATAGGAAATAGTTATCGCCTGAGAGAGGGAGGTGTTCAAGCCGAATGAACAGTCGAGCCCGTGCGAGTTTGCCCTGAGGCCGCGAGGCGACCCGAGTGATTAACGCACGAGCTGAGTGTTCATTCGACTTGGACGCCGACCTCAAAGGCGGTGACTTACAGACTGGCTCGATGCTTTACACGAGTTATTCTGTTCTTGAATAACCTGTTTGCAACGTAATTTGCATATGTAAAGGTGTTCCAACTTTCAGAGTACAGACATGTTAGAAAGGAATAGGCCTGAAGCCTGATGACGTTTTATCCTACTTTTACCGGCATCCCATGTTAATTAAATGCCAGGTGGGGATTGTTATACAATTCAGTGCTCCTACCAAACCCCTGATGTAACACGACATCAATTTAATTGTGTCAACACGAGGTCCCTGGACTGGCACAGCCGAAAGAGGCAATCGGCAACGATTTGGTGTAAGACTCACGAAATATAATTAACAAAGGATCTGCTGCAAGTTGTATTGTCAGTCTTTTGTCCAGGATATTACCTTTTCAATGGGAGGTCTTACACCAAAGCCTTGCCGAGCAATCCTTAGTTTCGTGTGTTGGGTTACATATAACCTTGCTGCACATTCCTGTACGTTGACAATTAAATTAATGTCGTGTTACATAAGCGACCCTTGATTCCATGATCACCTATTACACCAGCGGGATAGACCTTAAAATTCAATAAGGAATAGTTAGTATTCCTTAACATGGTAAGGAATATTCCTTGTTATGTTGAGGAATGTTCCGCTGGTGTAATAGTCGAGGAATATTCCTTAAATTTTTAAGGAATTATTTTTTCTGTCTACGGCACCGTGGAGGGGACATAGTTAATATTTTTTTTTAATTTCCTCCGAGATAGTATCCCCGACATAATATCTAGGGGGAAATTCGCCATTGGTCAAAATTATTTGGGGGGAAATTCACGATTGGTCAGTTATCTCGGGTGAAATTATCTCGGGGTAAATTAATTTTCCCCCAGATAATATCCCCCGAAATAATTATCTAGGGGGAAATTCGCCATTGGTCAATCATCTCGGAGGAAAATAATTTACCCCGAGATAATTTCACCCGAGATAATTGACCAATCGCGAATTTCCTCTCAGATAATTATCTGGGAGTAAATTATTTCCCCAAAAGATAATTGACCAATTGCGAATTTTCCCCTAGATATTATCTCGGGGGAAATTAAAAAAATATTAACTATGTCCCCTCCACGGTTCCGTAGATATACATATGCATTCGAATGTATACGCATACATAATAAAGATCTTTGTCCACCACGGCCAACCATATGCGTGCGATGGGAGATGCGTCATATAAGGCGGTCGTCGCAGTCAACCTTCATATATGGGAAGGGAGGGAGGGAATTTGGCTTAATGTCACACTCAAGTTTGTTTCACTTATATGGTGACAGTCAGTTTGGTTGTTGGAGGAAGCCGGAGTACCCGGAGAGAACCACCGCCCTTATCTCGGGGGACATAGTTAATATTTTTTTTTAATTTCCTCCGAGATAGTATCCCCGACATAATATCTAGGGGGAAATTCGCCATTGGTCAAAATTATTTGGGGGGAAATTCACGATTGGTCAGTTATCTCGGGTGAAATTATCTCGGGGTAAATTAATTTTCCCCCAGATAATATCCCCCGAAATAATTATCTAGGGGGAAATTCGCCATTGGTCAATCATCTCGGAGGAAAATAATTTACCCCGAGATAATTTCACCCGAGATAATTGACCAATCGCGAATTTCCTCTCAGATAATTATCTGGGAGTAAATTATTTCCCCACAGATAATTGACCAATTGCGAATTTTCCCCTAGATATTATCTCGGGGGAAATTAAAAAAATATTAACTATGTCCCCTCCACGGTTCCGTAGATATACATATGCATTCGAATGTATACGCATACATAATAAAGATCTTTGTCCACCACGGCCAACCATATGTGTGCGATGGGAGATGCGTCATATAAGGCGGTCGTCGCAGTCAACCTTCATATATGGGAAGGGAGGGAGGGAATTTGGCTTAATGTCACACTCAAGTTTGTTTCACTTATATGGTGACAGTCAGTTTGGTTGTTGGAGGAAGCCGGAGTACCCGGAGAGAACCACCGCCCTTCGGCAAGTAACTGACAAACTTTCACACATGGACCAGATGGGCTCGAACCCGTGCCGGTTCAGCGGTGTGAGGCTAGCGGTCACCAGCGAAGCGCCTTAGACCACTCGGCCACCGAGGGCCCCCTTCATATATGTCTAGGTATAGGACTTTATAATGTATTGTATACAAATTCACATTTGTCTTCATTTATTTTCTTAGCCATCGATATCAACAGAAAGTAAATTGAATAAGCTTTCTAGGGGTGTGCTAATGCTGTAAATGGTAAGGAATATTCCTTGTTATGTTGAGGAATGTTCCGCTGGTGTAATAGTCAAGGAATATTCCTTAAATTTTTAAGGAATTATTTTTTCTGTCTACGGAACCGTGGAGGGGACATAGTTAATATTTTTTTTTAATTTCCTCCGAGATAGTATCCCCGACATAATATCTAGGGGGAAATTCGCCATTGGTCAAAATTATTTGGGGGGAAATTCACGATTGATCAGTTATCTCGGGTGAAATTATCTCGGGGTAAATTAATTTTCCCCCAGATAATATCCCCCGAAATAATTATCTAGGGGGAAATTCGCCATTGGTCAATCATCTCGGAGGAAAATAATTTACCCCGAGATAATTTCACCCGAGATAATTGACCAATCGCGAATTTCCTCTCAGATAATTATCTGGGAGTAAATTATTTCCCCCACAGATAATTGACCAATTGCGAATTTTCCCCTAGATATTATCTCGGGGGAAATTTAAAAAATATTAACTATGTCCCCTCCACGGTTCCGTAGATATACATATGCATTCGAATGTATACGCATACATAATAAAGATCTTTGTCCACCACGGCCAACCATATGCGTGCGATCGGAGATGCGTCATATAAGGCGGTCGTCGCAGTCAACCTTCATATATGGGAAGGGAGGGAGGGAATTTGGCTTAATGTCACACTCAAGTTTGTTTCACTTATATGGTGACAGTCAGTTTGGTTGTTGGAGGAAGCCGGAGTACCCGGAGAGAACCACCGCCCTTATCTCGGGGGACATAGTTAATATTTTTTTTTAATTTCCTCCGAGATAGTATCCCCGACATAATATCTAGGGGGAAATTCGCCATTGGTCAAAATTATTTGGGGGGAAATTCACGATTGGTCAGTTATCTCGGGTGAAATTATCTCGGGGTAAATTAATTTTCCCCCAGATAATATCCCCCGAAATAATTATCTAGGGGGAAATTCGCCATTGGTCAATCATCTCGGAGGAAAATAATTTACCCCGAGATAATTTCACCCGAGATAATTGACCAATCGCGAATTTCCTCTCAGATAATTATCTGGGAGTAAATTATTTCCCCCACAGATAATTGACCAATTGCGAATTTTCCCCTAGATATTATCTCGGGGGAAATTAAAAAAATATTAACTATGTCCCCTCCACGGTTCCGTAGATATACATATGCATTCGAATGTATACGCATACATAATAAAGATCTTTGTCCACCACGGCCAACCATATGTGTGCGATGGGAGATGCGTCATATAAGGCGGTCGTCGCAGTCAACCTTCATATATGGGAAGGGAGGGAGGGAATTTGGCTTAATGTCACACTCAAGTTTGTTTCACTTATATGGTGACAGTCAGATTGGTTGTTGGAGGAAGCCGGAGTACCCGGAGAGAACCACCGCCCTTCGGCAAGTAACTGACAAACTTTCACACATGGACCAGATGGGCTCGAACCCGTGCCGGTTCAGCGGTGTGAGGCTAGCGGTCACCAGCGAAGCGCCTTAGACCACTCGGCCACCGAGGGCCCCCTTCATATATGTCTAGGTATAGGACTTTATAATGTATTGTATACAAATTCACATTTGTCTTCATTTATTTTCTTAGCCATCGATATCAACAGAAAGTAAATTGAATAAGCTTTCTAGGGGTGTGCTAATGCTGTAAATGGTAAGGAATATTCCTTGTTATGTTGAGGAATGTTCCGCTGGTGTAATAGTCAAGGAATATTCCTTAAATTTTTAAGGAATTATTTTTTCTGTCTACGGAACCGTGGAGGGGACATAGTTAATATTTTTTTTTAATTTCCTCCGAGATAGTATCCCCGACATAATATCTAGGGGGGAATTCGCCATTGGTCAAAATTATTTGGGGGGAAATTCACGATTGATCAGTTATCTCGGGTGAAATTATCTCGGGGTAAATTAATTTTCCCCCAGATAATATCCCCCGAAATAATTATCTAGGGGGAAATTCGCCATTGGTCAATCATCTCGGAGGAAAATAATTTACCCCGAGATAATTTCACCCGAGATAATTGACCAATCGCGAATTTCCTCTCAGATAATTATCTGGGAGTAAATTATTTCCCCCACAGATAATTGACCAATTGCGAATTTTCCCCTAGATATTATCTCGGGGGAAATTAAAAAAATATTAACTATGTCCCCTCCACGGTTCCGTAGATATACATATGCATTCGAATGTATACGCATACATAATAAAGATCTTTGTCCACCACGGCCAACCATATATGCGTGCGATGGGAGATGCGTCACATAAGGCGGTCGTCGCAGTCAACCTTCATATATGGGAAGGGAGGGAGGGAATTTGGCTTAATGTCACACTCAAGTTTGTTTCACTTATATGGTGACAGTCAGTTTGGTTGTTGGAGGAAGCCGGAGTACCCGGAGAGAACCACCGCCCTTCGGCAAGTAACTGACAAACTTTCACACATGGACCAGATGGGCTCGAACCCGTGCCGGTTCAGCAGTGTGAGGCTAGCGGTCACCAGCGAAGCGCCTTAGACCACTCGGCCACCGAGGGCCCCCTTCATATATGTCTAGGTATAGGACTTTATAATGTATTGTATACAAATTCACATTTGTCTTCATTTATTTTCTTAGCCGTCGATATCAACAGAAAGTAAATTGAATAAGCTTTCTAGGGGTGTGCTAATGCTGTAAATGGTAAGGAATATTCCTTGTTATGTTGAGGAATGTTCCGCTGGTGTAATAGTCGAGGAATATTCCTTAAATTTTTAAGGAATTATTTTTTCTGTCTACGGAACCGTGGAGGGGACATAGTTAATATTTTTTTTTAATTTCCTCCGAGATAGTATCCCCGACATAATATCTAGGGGGAAATTCGCCATTGGTCAAAATTATTTGGGGGGAAATTCACGATTGATCAGTTATCTCGGGTGAAATTATCTCGGGGTAAATTAATTTTCCCCCAGATAATATCCCCCGAAATAATTATCTAGGGGGAAATTCGCCATTGGTCAATCATCTCGGAGGAAAATAATTTACCCCGAGATAATTTCACCCGAGATAATTGACCAATCGCGAATTTCCTCTCAGATAATTATCTGGGAGTAAATTATTTCCCCCACAGATAATTGACCAATTGCGAATTTTCCCCTAGATATTATCTCGGGGGAAATTAAAAAAATATTAACTATGTCCCCTCCACGGTTCCGTAGATATACATATGCATTCGAATGTATACGCATACATAATAAAGATCTTTGTCCACCACGGCCAACCATATATGCGTGCGATGGGAGATGCGTCATATAAGGCGGTCGTCGCAGTCAACCTTCATATATGGGAAGGGAGGGAGGGAATTTGGCTTAATGTCACACTCAAGTTTGTTTCACTTATATGGTGACAGTCAGTTTGGCTGTTGGAGGAAGCCGGAGTACCCGGAGAGAACCACCGCCCTTCGGCAAGTAACTGACAAACTTTCACACATGGACCAGATGGGCTCGAACCCGTGCCGGTTCAGCGGTGTGAGGCTAGCGGTCACCAGCGAAGCGCCTTAGACCACTCGGCCACCGAGGGCCCCCTTCATATATGTCTAGGTATAGGACTTTATAATGTATTGTATACAAATTCACATTTGTCTTCATTTATTTTCTTAGCCGTCGATATCAACAGAAAGTAAATTGAATAAGCTTTCTAGGGGTGTGCTAATGCTGTAAATGAAATAACATTTTATTGCCTCATTTTTGTTCTCAATTGTTATCACCTCTGTTACATGTTAACACATAGGACGGATTGAAAAACCGCACTTTTTCCTGTTTTCAGTGGCGTCGGAAGATAGTTCTGACTGGGTGGGGGGGGGGCACTATCCTAGCACTTTAGGCGAGCTGGAAGCTCCGGGGTTTTAGACGGCCGTAGGAGCGTTTTGAGCGATTTCCGACAAATAAAACGCATATTTTTTCTCAGATATTTCAACTGTTTTAATACTATTTTGGTAAAAAAAATTATTAAAAAACTTCTGCACGTAATCCGGCTATTCGATTAATATAACTCCGTCTTTATTTCCGTCAAATAAACAACTGTCCTACTTACGTTTTGCTTCGGAAGAAATCAAGGATATCACGCTGTGGTCTCTTCGACACGTTGTTAATTTTGGGAATGTATAAAGATGGGTTTGAAAAAAATGCGTAGAACCGAAGTGCTGACCTTACATTTTAGATCATTTGGTGCATTGGTACACAAAATTTTGCAAACTAAATCTTCAAGTTCGAAAAAATACTGTGAATATTGCCTGCAAACGGGAACTTGGACGATTCCCACTTATAATAGATATCCATGCAAGCATATTGAACTACATGCTGCATCTTGAAAACAATACCGACCGGCCTATTCTTCAAGATGCAGTCCTCTGTAGCAAAGTACTAGAAAACGATGGAATTGGATGGCATAGCTATTCATCATTAATGATGCAGAGGACTTGCCGCTGCAGCCCACTAAAAACACATATCCCCAAAAGTAAAAGATAAATTGAAAACTATATACATACAATTCTATCAAGACAAACTACGCGAGTCCGAAAAATTACTTCACTACAAACATATAGAACAAACATATTCTATATGATCTCCTTATTTAAACTATATAAAAAATCGAAACTATAGGCAATCACTAACTAAACTTAGGATCTGCGCACATCGGCTCGAGGTATAAACCGGCAGATATAGGAAAATAGACGGGAACAAACGATGTTGTAAACGGTGTGACAAAACAAACAAGATCGTTGAAGACGAGTATCATTTTGTTTGTATATGCCCGAGTGGTAAACAACTTCGAAACATTCTGTATAACATCATCAATAAATCCTGTCACCTATTCGGGCAACTAACTGACCTCGAAAAATTCTATTTCCTGATTAACTTCCGAGAGTGCTGATTCGTCATGATTCAAGATTCAAGAATCAAGATTTTATTGTACGAACACCAGATATGGCAGAGCACAAGAGTAAATAAAATCAGTAGAACAGTAAAATACTGAAATGCAAAACAGAAGCATATGTTATCCAGGGGCCTCGGAGCACGTTTGAAAGTCTGTGTGGGGGGGGGGGGGGGCTGAACTCTATATCGGCCATGTTAAATGCTGGACTGGTGCTATCTAAGATAGGAACTCTCAAGATCTGTATGGTTTGTATTTTTCTCTTGCAAAATATTCGACTTTGAGAATTAAAGAAGGAACTTGGCAACATTTTAGAAGGAAAATAATTGTTTGCCTCTTTTACAAGACCCGACCCCAAACGCTTGCCATAGAGATTATATTATACTGTGCTTATAGAAGACGGGGAGCAGATAAGCACTGAAGAGAATAGATTGGGATGAATGGATATTACGGTATGGATGTGCAGACTGGAGAGCAATCTGGGCATTGTATCCGAGACCAATATGATCTCTCCGACCGAGCGTATGATCGGTGAGGTTCATCTGATGTTGATATCATATCATATTGTGGTGGTCCCCCGTTAGGATTGCATATCTGTTCGTACGTGTTTTGAATCACTCCATCTCAGTTTCTGTATATTTGTGGATATGTGTTGAGTTTCGTCAAGTTAGATCTTCATGCTGTGGTTTCGTGAATGTGTCGCCCAACTGTATGTGAAATTCTGTGCTTGTATTCTCTGGATTTACTGTGCTGTGAACGTGGACATTCAGTTTTGCTGGCATTTTGAGTTCAATGTCATTGACGTGCTGTGTTGTTTATTTACCTGCTTCTTGTTCATTATTATTCATCCCATCTGTAATAATCATCTGCATATTGGTCGTTCGATTTACATGTGCTGACTTACCGATGTATTTTACCTGTATACCATTTCGTGTGGTCTTGGTTGCCGACTGACTGTGACAACGGCGGCTGCTTTTTTCGACAGACTTTTGTTAACTTGTTGACTGAGCAGGGAATCGGGGTTGAAGAGGCGGAGACGTTGGGCAGACTTCCGTGACTGGTTCGGGAATTTCTGTTCTAAAACTCGAGTTGTGCGGTGTGATGCTTTTTAGGTCATATATGAGTGTATAGTGGAATTGTCGCCGTTCGCTGCCCCTCGAGTGGAGTTCGAGTGGTACAGTGGAAGTGCAGGGGTTACTCCTTTCGTTGACGATGATACCTGGATACCTGGATACCTGGATCTTGAGCGTCAAGTCTGGTAGACTTCTCTGCTCCTCTTGCCCCTGAATTGCTTATTCTGCTTCCGGTTTGTTTCTACCATCCGTCTTTATACCAATGTCTATCCTTTGAGTTCTTCCAATGTTTGTCGAGCTTATGTTTGAATACATTAAGGGATCTCGCAGTTACAGTATCGTCCGGTAGTGCATTCCATGGATTAACCACCCTGAATGCAAAGGAGTTGCCGCGAACATCAAGTCTGTGACTTCTTTTGTAGAGAGATAAGCTGTGACCTCGAGTGTATCTGGTAAATTGCCTGTTCAATAAGTCACGTTTCACACAGTCAATGTTATTTAGAATTTTGTACACCTGGATCATGTCCCCTCTTTGTTTACGGTATTCTAGTTTAGCCTCTGCAATCTTCTGTGATACGGCAAATGAGCCAGATTTGAAATCATTTTGGTCGCTCTTCTTTGCACACGTTCAATTTTGTCCCTGTCACACCCGAACACAGTTCGCATACCCAAGTCTGGAGCGCACTAAACTTTTGTAGAGTGTCAGGAAAAGATCAGGGTTCAGGAATTTAAATGTTCTCCTAATTATCCCCAGTGTTTGGTTCGCTTTGTTAACCATGGCGTTGATGTGGGATCTAAATTTCAAGTCATTGTTAAGGAGAACACCCAAGTCTCTTTCCTCAGTTGTAATACCCAATGTTATAGACCCTGATTGGCTATTGATGTGGTATTCGGTTGCAAGGTTTCTGTTTCCAAGGTGCATTACAGAGAGTTGGGTAAGGTTAAACGGGAGTTGCCAATCTTCAGACCATTGTTGTGCACGACCAACATCTTCCTGAATTTCCTCACATTCTCTAGTGTTACGCACAGCCTTGTACAGCTTAGTGTCATCTGCAAAGATTTTGCAACAGCACTGAAGAGCATCGGGTAAGTCATTAATGAATATTAAAAACAGAACTGGTCCCAGAACACTACCCTGCGGGACTCCACTCGTGACATTTGTCCAGTTAGAAAAAGCACCATTGACACAAACTCGCTGCTTCCTGTCTGTGAGAAAGTCAGAAATCCAATTCAAAACTCGCCCAGTAATACCGTATGCCTCTAGTTTCTTTAGAAGTCGTTGATGTGGCACTTTGTCAAAAGCTTTACGAAAGTCTAAAAACACAACGTCGACAGGGGTCCCTTCATCAATAAGTTCGGTGAGGTCATCCATAAACTCCAACAGATTAGTGACACAGGAATGCCCTGAACGGAAGCCATGTTGTGCGTTGAAAAGATTGTTAGTTTCCATGTGGTCAACCACTACTTTCCTAATTAGGTGCTCCATAATTTTGCCAATAATGGAAGTTAGACTGATTGGTCGATAGTTTCCTGGATCACTTTTATTTCCTTTCTTAAAGATGGATGAAATATTTGCCTGTTTCCAGTCCTCATGCACTTTACTTTCCTGAAAAGACTTGTCAAAGATAATCTTAAGGGGGTTTACTAAAGAGTCTACCAGCTTGATCAAAATAGACGAGTGGATACAGTCAGCACCTGGAGCTTTGTTGGGATTAAGCATAAGAATTCTCTTCTTGATGGCATCCTCAGTTATACTAAGGTCAGAACAACCAATACCATGGTACTTTTCTTCCATCACTTGTATTTCGTCTGTAGCCTCAGTAGTGAAAACACTGACAAAAAACTTGTTGAGTTCTTCGGCTTTGTCAAGATCCTCACTAGCTAAAGTTCCGTCGTCCTTCTTCAAATCACCGACACCACGCTTGACCTTCAGATTGCCATTAACATATCTCCAGAATGATTTGAGATTTTTACTCACTTCACCACCGATTTTGGCTTCATGATCTCTACAAGCATCACGTATAGCATTTGCAGACTTATTTGTAAGGACTCTGTAATTCTGATAGTCTTGTTCGAGACCTGATTTCTTGTATTTTCTCCATGCAACTTTTCTGTCCTTGACTGCCTCTCTAGCATCGGGCGTTATCCACTGTGGTCTTGGCCTCCTGTTGGGATTAGGTTTGATGACCGTTGATGTGGCACTTTGTCAAAAGCTTTACGAAAGTCTAAAAACACAACGTCGACAGGGGTCCCTTCATCAATAAGTTCGATGAGGTCATCCATAAACTCAAAGAGATTAGTGACACAGTAATGCCCTGAACGGAAGCCATGTTGGTGTGCGTTGAAAAGATTGTTAGTTTCCATGTGGTCAACCACTACTTTCCTAATTAGGTGCTCCATAATTTTGCCAATAATGGAAGTTAGACTGATTGGTCGATAGTTTCCTGGATCACTTTTATTTCCTTTCTTAAAGATGGATGAAACATTTGCCTGTTTCCAGTCCTCATGCACTTTACTTTCCTGAAAAGACTTGTCAAAGATAATCTTTTGGATGAAACATTTGCCTGTTTCCAGTCCTCATGCACTTTACTTTCCTGAAAAGACTTGTCAAAGATAATCTTAAGGGGGTTTACTAAAGAGTCTACCAGCTTGATCAAAATAGACGAATGGATACCGTCAGCACCTGGAGCTTTGTTGGGATTAAGCATAAGAATTCTCTTCTTGATGGCATCCTCAGTTATACTAAGGTCAGAACAACCAATACCATGGTACTTTTCTTCCATCACTTGTATTTCGTCTGTAGCCTCAGTAGTGAAAACACTGACAAAAAACTTGTTGAGTTCTTCGGCTTTGTCAAGATCATCACTAGCTAAAGTTCCGTCGTCCTTTTTCAAATCACTGACACCACGCTTGACCTTCAGATTGCCATTAACATATCTCCAGAATGATTTGGGATTTTTACTCACTTCACCACCGATTTTGGCTTCATGATCTCTGCGAGCATCACGTATAGCATTTGCAGACTTATTTCTAAGGACTCTGTAATTCTGATAGTCTTGTTCGAGACATGATTTCTTGTATTTTCTCCATGCAACTTTTTTGTCCTTGAGTGCCTGTCTAGCATCGGGCGTTATCCACTGTGGTCTTGGCCTCCTGTTGGGATTAGGTTTGCATGTGGGTACATGAGTTTTGACACATATGTCTAACTAGGTTTTGAACACACTCCAGGCCTCCTCAGTACCCTTGTCAGCCAATTCCTGATCCCAGTTGATACCATTAAGGTCATTCATCAACGATGGTATGTCGGCTTTGTGATACAAATATATTGACTTAGAATTCAGGTTGGCAAAGCTCTCAGCTAGAAAATTTATTTCAATGACAGCATGATCACTTTTACCTAATGGGGCGTCGACATGGAAGTTGGATATAAACTCATCTGAGTTGGTGATGACAAGATCTAGAATACTGGGGTCTTGTCCCTCTTTAAATCTGGTTGGTTGGTCCATAACCTGGAATAAATAGTTGTCGCGTAATGATTCACGAAATTCTGTTTCAATCACTGAGTCACCAAGAACCGACCAGTCTTTCCACTGAATTTTGGGAAAGTTAAAATCTCCAACCACAAGCAGGTGGGAACAATTAAGTGAACAAGCCTTGTTGATCAGTGTTGAGTTGAGCTTGGTTTTCAGGATCAGAGGAAGGACTCTTGTAAATATTGCCCAGTAACAGTGTATCAGATTCACACAGTTTAATGATACACCACACAGATTCGAGCAAATTTGATTCTGTAAGATCAACACAGGGAACAGCATGAAGACAGGACCTCACTAAAGTCAAAACACCTCGACCGTCAGTAGAAAAGTTGTCAGGAACAAATAATTCGTAACCTTCGACAGGTTTATCAACAGAAATGCTGGAATGTTTAGGTTTCACTTCAGTGACACAAATGACATCCGGGTCGTTAAGCTGAATAATTGTACGGAGTTCGTCCCTTTTATTAAGTAGCCCATCAGCGTTAGTGTAGATAACTTTGAGAGAGTTTTTAACATCAGTAGTCTGAGAGTGCACAAAAGGGAACGTATATACATTATTTACATCATGGTTGTACACAGAACCTATTCTGTCTGGGTCACGACCTTCCCTCCCCTGATCATAACTCTCTCGCCTGCTGCTCTCCTGGCTCGGACCTCCTGGCGTAGCCTGAAGTTCTTCTCTCGTTCCTTCTAGTAGGATGAAGATGTGATTTTTGAGTGTTCGAGTGGGTGAGGGCATCGTTATTCCAGAATAAGGGAGATCTGCGAAAAGTGGTTTTGTTGGAAGATACGTTAGACACTTTGCCGTATCAGGCGAAAATCGACATGGACAAAGTGCTGACTGTTGTTCCCCGTCATGCAATGGAATGTTTCTGGTGCCGTTCTTTGGGCATGCGAGTCATCTTTGCAAAGCCCTATTCTGTCAAAGATGTCAGGTTTGGCATGACCCGGTTGTGGTGTGTGACAAACGTGTGGAGCTGATATTGTGATGTGAGCTCGCTATAACTGTGGAGAAAATTCCAATATCATATGCCTCTGTTATACGAAGAGATCGGTTGGGAGTAAGGGAGATGAGAAATCTGGAATTATGGGAGGTGAGAAGGTGCAGACTGTTTACGTGGGGGAAGTGAGACCGATGAGAAGACGCATTCTGAAAGTACAAGTGCGTGAGAAGGTGCGGACTGTGGAAGTTCTGCATGGAAGTGAGAGAGGTGAGTTACGTAAAACTGTTGGACCCTTCGGACCCTCCCGAGGCGATAGTGTTATTGGGCAGAGGAAATGGATGTTAGAGACGCGGTCCGTTTAGTGGATTGGCCTAATAGAGTTACTCAAAGACATTACCAACACTATAAATATCATGTGCGAACTCCTCGTGACACTGGTTCAAAGAAGATGATCTCTCCTTCCGAGAGTATGAAAAGTGGGATTTTTCGGATGTTAAAACCAGATCACTGTGAATTCACTGGGTAATCTTGGGAAAAAACAGACTATGGATTCTGGGTGGAATCAACGTCATTATTGGAGAAACCTGTAAAACAGGTTCTTCACCGTTTTAATTTTCCCACGCACGCTGATAGCAAAATACGAGCTCAGCGTGCAAGATCTTTGGTGTTACGTTTCGTAACTTTTGACTAATTCGGCTTAACCCGGGTCCAGGGGCCGTCTGAACCCCATGTACTTCAAGATCGTCATGGTGTCTATATGAAAAATCACAATCCAAGTGTGACTGTGATACACGATACACTAGATAACGATTTAAACGAAAATCATATGGATTAAGAATGCAGATCAGTCATATAGATTTGATATTTCGAACATCTTGCCGGCATCATTGAAAATTGTTGACCGTTTCTCTCTTGCAAGAAACTAGCCTATGTTTTTGTATACTACGATTTTTTTTTATTTCGCCAACGGAGTCAACATGGATAAAACGTGCCCGAGATACATTCTACCGTAGTAGAAAACTGCTTGGAAATTCATTTCGATTAAAGAATACTTTAATAGGATATAGGAGCAAGATGATGTCTTGCCCGTATCATCGAAACATTTTTACTGCTTCTCTCTTGCGAGAAATTAGCATATGCTTACATTTCCATTAAATTATGCCTGTTTAGATGTTGATGTTAAATGTGTCTTGTGAATAAGAGATTAGAGGTTGGAATTGTGGATAGGAGAAAGTTAACTGTACCGGGATCATTTATCATGATACTCCATTCACGATCGACTATTTTGTCAATTGCTGCTGGACACAAAGATGCGAGTAAATATTCTCACCAAGGGGTGTTATTCAAATTTACTGAACTGGTATCAATTCGTATCTTATATGAAATTATATAGCCTCTTGGATTGAGCCGTTCGCACTTATACAAACAGTTTTCTATACCGGGTCCATTCCTTGCCCAGTGCTTTCAAAATGAATCAATCCAGTTGGACAAATCGCCTTGCTAAATCATCTTCTATGATATATAAGCGTCTAACACATCATTCAATATTCAGCCGTCGTCCATTATGAATGACGGACCAGACGCTTGTAATTGAAGAATTTCCGCGTCCATGATCCAAAGACCTAATTCATAAAGCATTAGCTAATAGCATCAGCACCAAATTAAAAGAATAATTAGAGTATACATAAAACTAAGCTAGCTTCCTTCAAGATAGAAGCGATCAACAGTTTTCAGCGATGCCAGCAAAGATATCATCATGTTCCAGAATTATCAAATCCGTATCGCTGATAAGTATTTTTAATCCATACGATTTTCTTATTAGAGTCGTTATCTAGAGTATGATAATCACAGTCAGGCTTTGACACCATTCAGAGACCTATATTTTGCTTAGAAAAATTATTATATGACCAGAATAATAAAGTCAGAAAATAATAATCATAGAGTATTGATGCTGAAAAACAACATTATTTGTTCTGCAAAAAACTAATCGTCTTAATCCCTTTGAAGACCAGAAGAATAAATAAATAACTACGACAGATGAATTCGGAGAACACCGAATCTGGATTTTAATAAAATTATGCATGATCGGTTTTTCAAGAGAAAAGAATCTATCATTACTGTCATATAATAAAGTTACATCTAAATATGAAACCTAATTTAGATGACATGATGATATTCTGATGTGTAATATATTTTGGGGAGAACACACTTCAGAGAACAAATCATTTGATTCTAGTGAATCTCGTCAGTTAACATCCGCAACAAATTCCATAACAACTCAACAATGACGCAACGTTTTACTTTACAAACATATTTAAAATACTCATTCTGCATCTAGTGATATAAGTACAGAGAATATTTATTTCTGATGCAGTAACTATGATATATTTAGAACACCATATCCTTGTAATTTAGTGGCATAAAAGTGGTATCATGTTCAGTTACCGTATTATCTTATTGAATATTAGCTCAAGCATACCGGTCGTTCTTTCTTTCAGTTAGGAGTTACAAAACAACCCATGTAACAAATAAGCTGGTCAATTTGGCTTATCCGCCTGTACAAAATGCTGGAGATTAACCGGAACAGCACATGTCGATTTTCACCTGTGGGCCTATGGCACAAGCCATATAAGGATTTCAGTGAATTCATTGACAACGACAAATTAGAATTTCACAAAAAAGTGCCTAATTCTCGCCTGGAGATCAACGAATAATTAATTCTAATTTTAATAGATACGGATAATTATCTAGAGTAGGGAGAGAGGAGAAGCGCGAACAACCAGGATAGGTCGCTTGGTCCCGGTTTGCCAAGGAATTTAACCTCTAAATCTCCATGTATTATCGTGTCTTTGGTTGTCTTTGATAAACCTGCTGCATAAATCATCTGGACATCATCGATGTTCTTGACTGCTTTGGATAGATGGTTGAAAGTCACATTGAATTCCAAATCATAGTTTTTTCCCGTGTCCAGTAACAAAGGTTTATCGAAATACAGGTCTTCTAAAGGAGCCTTGTCAGTGGCTTCAGGACAATTGATTGTGATAGGGATCCGTTGGTTGGTTTTACCACAGCTGACGTCCACATGACCCTCGACACCGATCAAAGGAAGTATTTCAAACAGATACTTGAATTTCAGTTCTTTAACGACAAACCCAAGCAGTATCATGTCTTGGTTGGTTACTATTGCGAACTTTCCGACCATTGCACCTTTTCGTTCGATGGTTATGTCTTTGGTTGAACCGAAGCGCTCCACCCGAACAAGGCCCGGTCTACGAGGTTTTGTCCCGACAAACTTGAGCCTGCTTTTCACTGAATCTGTGAAATGCAAGAATATTTGAAGAACTTCATCGCCAGAGAGTAAGTTACCTTTGACAACATGGTCAGCAAACTGTTGCTGTGTCATACAAGGGATCCGAATAAGGGCGAATTGTTTGCCGATAGTTTTCCTTCTGTTTTCTGGTGTCATGTCCAGTTTTTGTTTCTTTATCTCCATTTCAGCCCAGGTGACAGCAGCACTGTACACGTCCAACTCATCCACATCCAGAGAGTCTCGGCAAATCACGCGCGCCATCACCTCTCGCGAAAGTTTCCTGAACCCGTCTGTTTGTAGGATCTCCGTTGCGTGTTCATCAATGTACACCAAACACCTCATTTGTAGTTCTTTCAAGTTGAATGCACAAGCCGTCTCTAGCACATTGCACACAATCGTTGGGGACAGAATTGGAGTGAGAAAGGTACAGCATTTCTCTGTCAAGGATGGGATCTTGTATTTCTCTGAAGCGTTTAAGACATGGAGGACATTTTCTGCCGTCAACTCAGCCTGGTCAGTGTAAATGTACCTGGAAATAGAGAAATGTATGGATTGGGACACTGCGCAGAGAATACTCAATTCGAAGATGCATATAGTAGGAAAAATGCCAATGTTGTATTGGGAATGATCAATATAATTTATTCTTAAAGTTGGAGGAAAAATTGGCATTTCCGGCGTGATCTCTGCATGAAAAGTTGACCGTATCATATGGTCATATCTGTGATTGGGAAAATACAATTCCGATTTACTAGTAAAAATTAAAATATTTTAGGGCATATTACGATTTCAACATCTGCCAACAACAAGGACTAGCAGTATTCATAATTCTTCATCATGTCTATGGAGGCTAAGAATGTCTGTCCGTTGGCTAAGAGTGTTCGGATCCTATCACCTAACCCAGCTAGGACACTTTTCTCCACATTGGGGACAAGTGTCCGTCCTGGGTTGCAATATAAAAGGATACGAAAAAGGACACTAATCACCAGGAAATTCTTATCGATCACATCCATGATAGAACTAGACTAGATGTTCGCAAATATTCGTCCGAAGAATGTTGTATAACATCTTGAAATAGTCTGCCTGAGACGGTCAAATTAGTCAGTCTTGTACAGATCATCTTAGCATGGTTAGGGTCCCGTGAATTATTTTATTTGCTCCCTACCCCATAATATGCAAGGTAAATTCACGGTACCTGTATTGAAAATCTCCATTCTCTCCAAATGATCATGAATCGTAATGAAATTCTCTATTATTGCTCTACAACTGTAGGATTATCTGTCACAGCTGCTGTTTTGAAATATACTTTTCGACAAAATGGTTGGTGCGTCGAGGAAAATTAACTTGGACGAATAAATACATTTCTGGCTAATTGAATTGATTCTATGAATATATTCCTGTGAATTCGTGAAGTATTTTTTTATTATGTTGAGCTTTGAATCGCAATCTTCCTACAATTGGAACACTTGAAATGAGCTAACACAATTGTCCGATTATTAATCTAATCAAAATTCAGGGAACATCAATGCAAATTGACCGCATATTTCTTTTGAGTAAGTAATCAATTGTTGCCTTTTCCAATTTAACAGCTGTTTACAAACTCTTTGTGGTCATTGCCGGCTCGTTTCTATGTGTCGAACGTCACTGGTCGACGTAAAAAGTCATGGTAATTTAACGACTGTCCTCGGACTCCAGTCGTATTTATCTTGCGTTTCTGCGTCGGACGTCACTAATTGGCGCCGAACTCTCCGGTATGCTGGTCACAAGGTTCAATTAGTAAAACAATCAGGGTAATTGTTTCAGACAAGTATTCTTCAAATGCATTAATTTCATATGGTGAACAACCCTTTTCGCCACTGAATGCCCCATTTCCTCACATCCGACTTATTTGGGGACAGAATCGTAAAACCAGCTTAAGAGTCTGGCTTTCAAATATCTGTTTTCAACTAATTCGTTTTAAGGCAGATTAGCGAAGAAGCAATCCAACGCCCAGCATTCCCACCAATGACATCTGGTGTGTAAAAACACAGACTATATCCGAGAGACACCCAGTTCTTTCAGGCAACGGCTGGTTGTGAGCTTATATTTTTCTTCTTGGATGTGTTCGGGTTTGCGTCCCACAGTTTGAAAGATGGGGGTGTAGTAATCTCTGCGTATATATACACAAGAGCTTCCAAAGCAGTTGGTTGATAGCATGTGAGGGATAGGAAACATTTCCATGGATATTGTGAACTTTACCCAGTAATAGAAATTCATTGCGGTGAGTTTGAGGAATTAACTACAACGAAACATCGTGCATGTTTGGGTTCGAGCAACGTTTGGTGACGAGTATTCGCTCCATAACAA
Source organism: Hanleya hanleyi (assembly GCA_036873755.1). Taxonomy (NCBI): domain Eukaryota; kingdom Metazoa; phylum Mollusca; class Polyplacophora; order Lepidopleurida; family Hanleyidae; genus Hanleya; species Hanleya hanleyi. The sequence goes on along the minus strand of JAVTVY010013758.1, from coordinate 25,995 downwards.
CGAAGCAGCGGAACGCCAGATTCACAAATTGGAAATATGGGACAACATCCCGCTTTTCGAGCTACATTTTTTATGTAAGCATATCATGACGTTTCACTTCGGCAAGTGACGTTCGACGCAAGGACGCAACATGAAAACGAGCAGGCAATAATCGCAAAGAAACCGGAAATAGTTGTTAAACTGAAAAAAACAACCATTGTTATACTTGTTCAAGAGAAATATGCGGTCGATTAGCATTGATGTTCCTTGCATTTTTTGGAACACTACCAGTTTTCCGGCGCAGGTAGATTACGGATAAAAATTCAATAAGGTATCCTGTGTATATTCACGAATATACGGATTTCTGGACAATTAATGAATCACAGAAACGCAATTTTGCTCCACGAAATAAAATTTTACCCGTGAGCCAGTTAATAGATGTTACAAAGTCAAGTGTTACCTCAGAAGAACTTTAAACGGGCCAGGTGGAATATCTGTCTCCTCGATATATCTGCTTTTCTTGGAGTCACTTCCGAAGAACATTGCTTCAAACACTGGACTTCTCGCTGCCAACATTAGTCTATGAGCATTCAGACTGACTTCACCTCTCCCCTGGCCCGGGAACACGATTGCTATGTCCGCCATTCTTTCTGTGTTGAGGACGTAGTCCAAGCAAGCTACCAAGTCCTTGCTGAATTGCCAACCAATCACCAGTCTCGGCTTTCCTCTTTTAGGGGTATCCGTCCTTCTGGCCATTATTGGTTTTCTCTGGAGATTCTTCCACGTTTCTAAAAGCAAGAAGTAAATTAATTGTGCTAGGTGCCCGGAAAATGCCGACAAAATATATGCTGCATTTGTAGATGGAAAATAATCAATTGTAAAGCAATTGTGGGGGCGCTTGTTGTACCCGCTTTCGGAGCTGTTTGGATTGTTTGCAAAACTTAGCAAACTGAAATTTCTGCTAACTGGAAGTTCCTGAATGACTAAATTTGCGTGCTGGTCTGTAAGCTGTTGATTGTACATACGGTACCTTATCGTTTGGCAAACTGTAACTTGAAGAAATAGTATAAAGTATTTGATAATTTCTGTCTGGCTGGAACACTACTTCACAGGAACTATGCTGACATCATCGAATTATTTGATTATAAGAATTCATGCCACTGAAACTTGATAATTTAAGTGCATTAAATTAGAAAACGCTTTACCCTGAAAGTATGTCCTAACGCCGTAGTTATGGGTTGTTCCCTCTCTTCTTTTGTAGCGAGACATAGGGCAAGTGACCTGCCCCGATTAAACGCGTTTCACGAGTGTGAAGGATTAAATCCAAGCAATCGTTGAGAAAGTACAGGATTTCAATGCATGTGCCCCTGATACGATCACACTCACATACCGGGACAGGTTTATACGTCAAACTGGCTTTCACTTTGATCTGTAAACTTACGTCCATATATATGTACCAGTACTAATAACTAAGTTACCAATACTGAGTTAAGACGTTGTAGCAGTATTTGTATAAAGATATGTGGAGTTAATCCTGTGAGAATGATCCCCGATCTGTAGGCTGATTTCTAGTTTGAATGATCGGGGGTACATTTATAAGGGATTATGTTTATGCAAAGCTTAAGTCTTAAGTCTATACATTGGACAAACTTTCGCCACTGGTGTTAAAATGTTTCCTTCTTGGGTTCCTGCTTGATTGCAAATTTCTTGATTTCTCCACGACAATTTGTCCCCTCACATTTTTCTAAACCCAGGATTATCTCGGTCTTAGATAACCCTGATACAGAAGATGCGTCTTGAATTCTTGGGAAATGCCACAGTAAATTACAGCCAATCAACAAGAGAGGAACGCACTATTTTTTAACTAATCAGATCAAGATCACTTATTTTGGCATGGCAAGGCACGCGATCACACGGCAATATTCCCGCATTCACGTGATTGCATGAAAACCTTGATAGTGTAATAACGTTTCACAGTTAAACTGGGCGGAATGCGGTCTGGTATCCAACATGATTAAGGTCATTCTCAGCAAACAGTCATGCCTTCGTGATGATGAGATCAAGACTCTCTCGTAAATGGGAGCCATATCACTATTTTGACGGCGGGGATCCCTCTTACATCATCGTTCCAAGGAGCTTTTCCCGTCTTTATTAAAAGTCAACATTCAATTCTAAAACTGAAAAAACTTTAACGGTGTAGTTACGTTACCAAGATAGGCTCCTTGATCTCCTTATATACTCAAGATGTTGAAGCATGGTTTTATCATTTGGATTTTAACAAAATTAACAGTCACTTTTTTTAATTATTTGAAGGGATTAGTAAACAAATTTTTGCAATCATTTGATGAACCTTACTAAATATAATAACAATGGAAGTTTGCCAATAATCTATTCACATTTAATCCAGAAATCAAAATAATTCTGAGCTGTTTTGCCGTTTGCCAGTTTCTCGGGTTTTACACACCGTTATCATTCAGTAGATATCATATACGTCGTCTATAATTATAGAATTTCCACAAAGTGGATGCTCTTATGTTTTCATGAGAAACGGCTCCGCCGGATCCGCCGCCGCCGCGACTTTAAACGTGAATATCTCTGAAACCGTTAAATATTTTTGGGTCAAACTTTGTGTGCTATCTCCTTAGGCCTGGGAAATTTTTCTGGTTGTGTTTTGATAGCCACTGCTCACCACTAGGTGGCGTTGTAGTCAGAGAATAGGTAAACCTTTCTGTGACGATTTCGTCTGAACGACTTGTTTGATTTCTATGAAATTTTATTACAATGGTCTTGAAGGATAGGCAATATGCTGAAAAGGTTTTGGCGTAGTTGACGTAAGTTTAAAGGCACGTTTTTTGCATCTCAAAAAAAGAAGTTTTTCGTGAATTGAAAATTTACCAATTCGCTTGGAGAAATATTTAAAAATTGTTCTATTCTAGGTTTCCAAGCATAAATATAGGATTGCCACATGATAATTCCCTTTTGGCGCAAACCAAATTGTCATTTAAATGAAAAATCTCAATTATTTGACTTAACGGCAAAACCTCCATAACCATTATCATGATTGAAGTTTTTGCCATTGAACTCTTTATGTGCCATTTTCCTATGGCTTTACATTTCACCTGCTTGTTTTTCGTGGTATTTGGTCTTCACTAGGTGGCGCTATAGACATGAATTCAAGTAAACTTGTGTAATGTGATATCTTCTAAACAACTTGTTTGATTTCCATGAAATTTGGATATAATGATCTTGCAAGATAGGCAAAGGACTGATAAGATTTTGGCGGTGATAGCGAAATCATGGAGGCGCGTTTTTGCATCCCAAAATAAGATATTTTTTTGACAAAATGGAAATTTACTTCCTTGAATCCGGGAAAAATAATCCTCGTTTGCTGAACATGAATATAACATTCCCAGTATTATAATTCACATCCCTTGTAAGCCCAATAGCCTTTTTTTAAATACATGAAATTCTCATGACTCCAGTCCAATGTCTACATCCCCCAGGCCACATCTGGGGATTTTGCTTCAACTTGTGATTTTGTAATATTTGTTCATCATTTGACAGTAAACTTATATAGCACAATTTATTGGCGCTTCATGAAGTTTATTATTGTGATGTTGTTAGACAGACTAAGGATTTCAAAGAAATGGATTGACAGGACATTGGTGCTGCTAGCGCTGGCATAGACATGTGGCAATGGGGATATTGTCAACTGAATCTATCTAAATCTAGACTACATCAGGCCCTGCTTACACAAATAACTAAAATGCACATATGCAGCTGGTGATGGATCAGAAGCCCAATGAAAATGAATGACCTTCACCTGTTTTGTCAAAGTCAAATGTAACATTAGCAATGATTTTTAAAGGAGTGAAGATAGGCTCTCCAAATTCTTAATGCTTGTGCAATTGGTGACTGACTGGAAGCCTATCCCAGTTGACTGAATCTATTTTTTAAAGGTTATATACTGTATGAATTATAGCTAGGCTTTCTAAATTGATACCACATATGCAACTGATGATGGACCTGAAGTCTATGAATATGACTGACGTTGACCTATTTTCTCAAGGTTAAAAACTGTATGTTAACTCACATGCTAACTGCCAACATACACTTCAAATCTAACATTTTCATCATCATTGTTGTGTCTGTGGTTGTCTTCCAGAACAATCTAGCGAATTTTGCATGTGTTGCAATGTTCATCTTCATGCTTCAACAGTAACTTAAAACCATCCTGTATCGGCTGAGCTGTTGAAACACCCACCATTTTCAAGCTGTGACATACCGCATCACTGTCGGAATATGGGTACAATGACACAGTGATAGATCACACAGCCAGTGAAGGTTCCCGATTTACATTCAATGTCGTTGTTGTCTAATTACTATTAGCAGCATTTTACAACAGCAACAATTCGCTGACTTACAGTGAAAAATTATAGTGAAAGGTATTTATTTTTGTTGTTTGGCATTTTTATTTGCCGGCATTGTTTCAGATAGAATACAACAGCTAATTCATACAATCAGAAATGAAAAGGGGGTTAAATCTTTATGTTCAAACTTTCGGAAAATATAAGTGGCAATTGAAATTTTATTTTTATTGGATTTTTTAATGTCCATGGGCCGTGAAACACAAAATAGAGTTGGTGTTGCCTCACACTGGGTTTCGCCCATTGGTAAAGAAACCCCTTCTCAGAGGCACTACTATACCAGGGATGATTCCTGATTGTTCATCCTCCAGGGATATGTGCCCCACCCTCTGTCCCATCCTAAAAACAATTGCCACATCTAATAGGTGTACCCGAATTGGGGAGATCTAAAGCCCTATGAGTACCAAATTATGTGTTAAACAATTATCTGGGGAAATGCTCTTCGCCCGTGTTTCACACGAGCTTTCATTTATTACTATTAACGAGAAACTAATCTGTGCAGCGTAGCGCCGTCATTTGATGGAAACAGTTAATGGTGACTGACCAGAAGATCATTTTTATAATTGTGATTACGTGTGGTGAGATGTAAATAACAAGCGCTGAATGAGCGCAAAGACCTCCGTCGAGGCAATAGGATCAGTAGGGGAATAGTACATCACTGAATAGCATAGGGCCGGATGCCAAGCTCAATTTTGCATTTGTTGACGTTAACTTCACCAATGGTAATTAACGTGAGATTGAGGGTTCCCCACTAGCATGTCCAGCTAGGGATGTGGAAGCCACATTCCCCGCAAATAATATTTCTTTGATTTCACGTGCTTGAAATATTGGGGTATGGAATAGAGTATATTGATGGAAAACCTGGAATACTGCTTGAGACATTAGGCCCCTTCCCACCCACACCTCCCCATGAGAGGACACCCCCACCCAAATCAACACGTTAGCGTCAGAAATGAGACCCTGTGTGCCTAGTTTTACCAACTTGCTTGTGATTTTATGCTATAGGCCCTACACATCAACACTTCATATTTTGTATGTGTACAGTATAGCATCCTCATTGACAGAATCCTCTACAAAACACATCTGATTTTACCGACATTCCGTTCTGATCTGTCTCAGCATCATGTGCTGATTCAATGAGCTCGGAATAATTTTGTATACTGGTGTCACCTTCACCATAATGTATCAATTACCATGGACTTGTACATGTATCACATTCATATTGAATGGTGATGGCTGATGAGAATATTGCCCATATGGAACAAATGGCTGAATTCCAGCGAATAAAAAGTTCATGCTAATCATAAACAACATACAATTAATAATACTATCAAATAATTATGTATATTCTTTGTCGACATCAATATAATACAGACAATATTATGACTGAATCAGGGTAACAGATATCCAAGGGTATATATGTCTACACTAAACTGAAGGAGATCCATGATGCGTATTATATTATGTTGTAAAACTTCACTTGCTAATCTCGATTATGTTGCTTATTGTGAAAATAAATGAAATTATGAAAATAAATTTAGTATGATTGCCCATTACGCTCAAATTAGAAATATCAGCAGCTAAAGTTAAGCCAATCATAGCAATATATAACACCATGGTATTGTTGTAATATCACCCAGGTATTGATCTTTGGTTAAGAATGTAATGAGATACATATACCTGTTCTTTGTGTTATTCTGTATGCAGTTCATTCTGTATGTATTTTATACATGTACATATACCAGAAGTGGAATTGAAATTTGACTAAAATAATCAAAATATGTTCGATTTTTACCTCTACTCAGGAAATGAAGTCTTTGTTTCTAGAAGCTAAATCATTTCAGACACATTCAAGTCCTCACCTGGTCAAGGGAGATAATTTTGTAAAAAAACAAAAAAAACAAAAAAACAAGTATAGATCCACACTGGCGCAGACCAGAAAGTTTTATGACCTTTGATGATATTTGTGGAGCATGCTGCAGGACTTCAACTTTCATGAATCTGATATTATCCACACAATCCCATTCTACATGATATTTTTGCCATAGCACCGATAAACTAGATCCCTTCATTTATGTGGTCTAGATCCAGGAGCTATTGGGGGCTGCAGGTTTTGTAAAAGTTAGATCCAATTATTCTGAGATAAGGAATGAAGTCCGGCATGGTTGTTTTAAGTTAAAACTGGGCATCCTTGAAAATGTCTGACCGATTGACACATGTATCACTCTGCCGGTCATCATTACATGCGTAATGTTTATCACAAGAGAGAATATGTATACTGTGTTTGAGGAATATTTCTGCCTCCCCAATGGAAGGCGAAATTTGAATGAATGGTCTGTGTTGTCAGTGTGTCTGATGTCCCCCTTGCAAAGACAAGAACATTTTCTATGTAATTTATTATTTATTGATATATTTATTGATTTTCTTTTTGTCTAATTGTCTTCTGTTCAAGTCATTTGGCATTGGTAAAACCTGAAATGTATATCATGTTCTCCTTATTTCATCTAGTGATACTGTCTGTTTGGTTCCAGATCACGGGGCTGAACAAAGTATGTGAAATGTGATCGTATGGCAAATAAATGCCCAGTGGTATGTCCAGGGCTTAAAACTACAAAACAAAATTGAGAAAGGTTCCATCCATGCTATCAGTCAAAAATCTCAATAATGTAGGCCTACATGTGGAATGTAGACACTCCTTTGTTTCAGCTACAATTCAGAATAAGTTTTCAGAATATTATCAGGGCTTAACAAGCAAATTATTCTTCATCAACAAGTATCACAGCACACAATGTGGATGTCACTAAACTGTTAGGATAAATGAAAAGAAAAGCATATGTATATTATTTATCAGCTTTATTAAATAAGTTTACAGACTCACGCAGGTAGATCAATTTGGTGCTTCTGCAAAATCAAACCATTATTCAACTGCCAAATGCCAAGATAAAGCGCCCCCCCCCCGGAAATATAATTTATCAGCAAAATTTAGAATAACTGTTTTTGAACAACCAGGCTGGTGGATATCATCAACTGAAAGAAAACGACAGGGTTCCCACACCTTGGGGATTTCAAAATTCCAGACCTTTTCCATACCTTTTTCAAGACCTATCAAGTCTTTTTCCAGACTCAATGGACGCTTCAAATCAGCTATTACATTATACATTGCCAGGAAGAATTTTGAGACCGTTAGGTGATATGGATCAAAACTAGTCAAGCTCAAGATGAACAATTAACTCCTTTATTATGATGATGATGTACATTGAGATCACTGCACCAACTTACAACTCAAAAATCAAAGCAGGTTCCAAATTGACAGAATGTTTCAAAAGCACAGAATGATGAACTTTTTTATTTGAAAATAAATTCACGTTTTCTTTCATTCTACGAAACAGAAATTAAAAGAATCAGGTTTATTGCTCTTTTTTGTCATACAGACTCACTAAAGCCAGAATGAAAAAAAAAACAAAGACAAAAAAAAAACGAAGACAAAAAAAAGACCCCAAAAAAATTAAATGAAATGGCTGAAGTGTTCTAGTTCTGCAAAATCTTGATTGGATTGGAGAATCCCTCAAATTAATTTCAGAATAATTGTTCATCTTTATATCGTTTGAACAAGTTAAAAAAAATATTAGAACTGATAAGACAACAAAGCTAGAAAAAAAATACCAAGGGAGACAACTTTTGTACAAGTGCTCTAGAAGTATTGAGCGGAGTTATCCCCCTTCAAAACGTTGCCCCTGGAAACCGTAAAACACGCAATTTGCGTGCTGCTTGGAGGAGATATTTTGTGTCAATGATCATTACCAATAAAGATTACAATTATCAACACCAGTTTTATCAGACTGTAGTAACTTACAAAGTGAATGACAGGTACACGATTCATACAAACGGACGAACCCACGAGGAGATGAATGGGTGTGAATGGACCTATTCCAAGGTTCTTAGCGTGACATGTACATGATCAGGTCAGGGCATTTGCAGCATTTCTGTTCTTCATTCAATACATAGTACTGTTCATACGCCCGATGATATGTACTTTTGTTGCTAACATTATGCAAGTTTTGTTGTTAAAAAAATAAAACTGAACGTACTTGTAGGCCTACTCGTTTGAAGCAGCAGACATTATAAATTTAGTTGACCTAGATTCTGCATTGAAGATCAACCATTGAAACGCTGAAAACAACGAATTACGTCAATTATACAGTATTTTCGCCTGCATGTTGTCTGATCGTACTATTCTTGTTTATCTGATGATGCTAAACAATAATGATCTTGTGAACTTTGGGATAGGCCTAGGTCATAAATTTTCTGAAGATGTACCATTTTGCTCTGGTTTCGAGATTGAGGTGGAACCCGACTACAGAAGCAAGGCCCACTGCAATGCATTGCAATGGGGAACCCCGTTATTTCAATTGTGTCCAAAGAAAAGATTCAAGATTTCGTCGGGAACCATGACGATCCCTATTGGAAATACTATGAGTCGTGGGTTCCCCATATGACAATTATTTGGCGGGTGATTTCACGTTGCGCTCCTAGACCTCCGTCTGATCGACGGAGGTAAAAATCATACTACTACTACAATACCATCCTCTCCCAGGGTTCTTTGCGCTACCCTGCATTTACCCCTGTAGGGGTCTCGCCATCTTTTGCAGGATTCCTGCAGAAACCAAGAACTGTTCTGTCTAACTGTTTTACTGATCGCAAAACGTATATTTATCTTGAAATACACTTTACGGATATTCAGTGTGTTACAAACGGCAGTGTCACACACTTTGAAGGCAGCTCTTTGACAAATTACCTCAGAACTATATGTTGCGGAAATATATATCGGTGAATCGCGGCGGATATTAATTCGCCCAGTCAGACGGTAGCCATGGTCGTTTACTGTGGCAACAGATGACCTTGGGTCAACTCCGGCAAAGTCCGTGAGACCGGCCCTTACAGCGCTAAATGGAGTGGCGCGAAGCAGAACGTAATGAATGCCTGGTAGAGCTTGCTACTATACTATTACGCAGAAATCATACGCGCCTACTCACCCCCTAAAATTTGAGGGATGGCTGCAATTTCCCCTGGAGCCTCTTATCGTAGTAGGGAGTCTCGCGTCACAGAGGCCCAACAATCTGCGTTGTAGCTATAGAACCTTTGCTGTGTAGGTGGGCGTGGCTGTTCTTCCCTACACAGCTGTAGTTCCTTCCCATCACATTTCGTACCACGAAGTTTTGGCCTCCGAAACGCCTGTGTTTCGGAAGATTTAACGGCTGCACATACAAGAACACAGTAGCTGGTGATAATAAAATGTACCTCGTTATTCTCCTTGTAGTCTTTTGTCACTTCCCTCCAATTTAGAACTCTCGGTATTCCCTTATTCTTAAGTTATCATCAATTGTTCAAGATTCTCGGGGATTTGAATATTCAGCTGACCTCCATTCAACTGTCAGTGATGTAAATTTCCCTTGCACGGACTTTGCCGGAGATGGCGGTGTCTTTGAAAACAAGCCGTGGCGCATGCGTGATTATTCAGGTCAGGTCGATGACGGTCCAACGAATGCGCGTGTACGTGGGCGTGGCTAACGGAGACATTCAAAATATGAGACCAAAATATGTCAGAAAACTCCATGAAGGCGTGATTAAAAGATGATATCTCAAGAACGAGGAATTATTAAGTGTTGAGAGTTGGCAGGCGGCGAGAAGGACCAATGTAGAGGAAAATGAGGTATAGTTTATTACTATTCGCTGCCGTTTTATTTCGTGTGCAGTTAGGATATTGGACAACGTCATTCAAAGTTCAATGTGTGGGATGTATGGAACCTTGGCTGTGAGTCGATTACAGAGCCATTCGAGACTACAGCCATTCCTGGGCTATCTGCGTTGGGGCCATCAGAATACAAACTACCACCGATTATCACATAAACTTGTCAAGATAGAACGTATATTCGATTGAAATTGGATGAAGCAGTAGATACAATACAAACTCCAAGGATTTTGAATGATTCAAAGGCTTGCAGCGCTTCCAAATTCAAGAAATCTCTTACCAAATCTCTTACCAGTATACTGAATCTATGGAAACTTAAACTTTTACTCACTCCCAACGTCACGAAGAGTTCCACTGGAGCCCATACACTTGTTGCGACAATGAATCATCGAACTTATCTACTCATCAAGTAAACATATAATGAATAGTAATAAATTAGGTAATGGAGATCTTAAAACACTGATGATACAGGGGCTGGCGAGAATAATTGATCAATTAGTCTGTTCTCGAGGAAACTATCTTCCCTAGAGGGCGCTACAGGGAGATGGTTCTCGAGGGAGCGGACAATAATTGACTTAGTATGCTGCATATCTTTTGTTTTGGGCTCGTCATTGGCGAGTCAAATACGATAAGATTGAGAAAAAAAACAACAACTGACATTCAGAAACAACATTGTGGAATTAGTCATCATATAGGAATAGAAACAATTGCTTGAAATTAGTAACTAAAATAACGTCACTCTCGTAAAAATTGTGCTGTCTGTATACCAAAACGCCCGAAAATGCTAAATTGCGAATTGAACATTCTACTGTTTTTTTCAGTGATTTGTTAACAATACTCATAATTCGTTTAACCTAGAATTTTACATATCATATCAGAATGAGAGCGGATACAGACCTAATTCCTGATGACATTTTATCCCTCTTTCAATCACACGTGATTTGCGCATCGATTTAACCATCGATCAATTAGCCTGAAATCTATCATCGCTTATGTAACACGACATTGATTCAATTGTCAACGAACAGTACATGTGACGCAATGCCTGAAGCCTTACATGTAACCCGACACACCAAATTAAAGCTTGCTCTTCCGTCTGTACCATGCAGTCCAGAGAATACGCATTGCCATTAAATTGATGTCGTCTTACATGAGGACGGTTGCAGGATAATTGAATTGTATTATGATCGCCACCTGCCATTTAATTGTCATGGATGTACATTGCATTATGTGATCGAAGTGGAATAAAACGTCATCAGATTTCAGGCCTGTTTGAGGAAAGTTTCATCACAGGTATTTTCAGCCACGCATGCATACGAGTCGAGTATTGGAGCTCCAGTAAAATTAAACTCATATTGTTCAGTAGCTTTTATCGGCCAGATCATCTCCTGCATATTCTTTATTGTCACCTTAAGCCCGGCAAACACTAGAGCTATCAGCTGAGCTAACGGTCTCAATTGCTTGTCAGCTCAGGGGCTAGCTCTCGTGTGGTTTCAGCGCACACGGTGAGCAAAAGGTTCACTGAATTGATTTCAGTTCCCGCGAAACACCTTCTTTAAGATCATGTGATCTTTCATGTGACCGGGTTCGAGTGAAAATGGCCATTTTGAACAGTCGTGCGTATAAATCACGTGAAAAGAAGATGCGTTTCATTGGCCTGTCGAATAAAACGGCTGAGCTGCTAGCTTACGTTCGCCGCAAACGCTGAGGATTTAGCCTCGCGAGGCGAAATTATCAAACAAGTTTGAAATTTTTCTCCCGGCCTCGCGAGGCCAAAATCTCACCAAAAACTGCCCGCACACGAGAGCTAGCCCCTGAGCTGACAGGCAATTGAGGCTGTTAGCTCAGCTGATAGCTCTCGTGTGCGCTGGGCTTTAACTGCTCTCACTGTGACGCTGCCGACAGCCTTGTTTGTGTTGCAGGTATGCAGATCCCCCCCCCCCCCGAGACCGCGGCCACCTGCTGCTACACGCCTGAGTCCGTCGGCATGACGACGCCAGACAACATTCAAGCTCATGTGCGGGCTATTATCCGTTCACACCGGAAACTAGCACCTGCTACACATGTGGCCGGTACCACTTTTGTGTATTTTAATTACTACTAAATGTAAGGTTTGATGAATATAGTTAGTACATGTAAAGGGTTAATCTTTACTTGCTCTGATTGGTTCTGAAACCTGATGACGTAGGCCCCATACATCCATGACAATAGAATACCACTTCTATCCCTTGATGCAATGCAGGCCCCAACATCCATGACAAATGGCTGATGGGGATCTTTTTACAATTCAATGGTCTCATACCCTGATGACGTATTATATATATCTCTCAGTCACGTGATGAATTGTGTTTTCATTCATCTATATGACACGTGAACACTTATCCAGAAATCTGACATCGATTGTTTAGCACGAAACCAATTAAATTGTCATTGTCAACGCAAAGTACATGTCCCGCAAGGCGTGAAGGCCTATATGTTACCCGATACACCAAATTAAAGCTCGCTATTCAGAATGTGCCAGCTCAGCTCAGGGACCTCGCGCTGGCAATTAAGTTGATGCATGTTACACGACATTTGCACAAGTCCAGGTAAAGCCTAAATCCTCGCAGAGGGTTTACCTGGACCTTTTTGGTGAATCGGATGAGTTCTCAAGTCGTTGCGTCTATTACACAGTCTCGAACATTTCATCCCCAGCGGTTGTTTTGGATTAGCATGTCGGTATCTGAAGCCTGCGGCTTTCGCTTTGACACCCGATGTCGATTTCAGCCTAAATTCAAAGGTATAGTCTGGCCGGCGATGAAATTCAAACCAGTCAAAACTTCACCCTCACTGCGGATTGGCCTGGTGAGCTGCTTCAGTGCGCTCACTGATTGGTTCCCGCTATTTATATCCAGAACTGCTATCGATAACTAACCAAGCCAGTGTATCGATCGTAACCTATCGAACGATACACTGGCTCGCGAGGATGGTTACACCAGGGAAGTGACAGGCTAATTGAATTGTTTAACGATCCTCACCTGTCATTTAATTGCCATGGATGTTGGGGAGCTGCATTGCATAAAGGGATAGAAGTGGTATTTTATTGTCATGGATGTAGCGGGCCTACGTCATCAGGTTTCAGGACCATTAGCCTGTCACTTCCCTCATGTAACATGACATCAACTTAATTGCCAGCCCGAGATCCTTGGACTGGCACAGACGAAAGAGCAAGCTTTAGTTTGGTGTATCGGGTTACATATAGGACTTCACGCATTGAGACACATGTACTTTGTGTCGACAATGACAATTTAATTGGTTTCCTGTTACATAAGCGATGTTGGATTTCTGGACAAGTGTTTACGTGCCATGCAGATGAATGAATAAACAATTCATCACGTGATTTTGAGAGATATAATACGTCATCAGGGTTTGGGACCATTGGAATTCCAGATGTTTAGAGTGGGTAGTGTTTTAAGTGTCTGAACAACACGCTTTAAAACCCCAGGATTTCAGGAACTGTGTGAATTGTGAACCTTACCAACGGACTTCTTTCAGCATATAGGCTGATCACGGTCATGACGGTGGGATATGCAGCATTGACACTGTTAAAAAATGTGCAACATTGAACTCCTCATACAACTTAGGCATTCACATTGAAAGTGCCAACAAGATTGTTAATCAGGGCAACTGATACAAGCCTACACTGTGTTTACATATTAGCTCAGCTTCAGTCATATTATATTCGACGATTACCTTTTGCCACTTCAGAGACACTATCAATCTTAGTGTTATTGTTTTACGGAAGACACCATACTTTATTAATCGATTATCCTTGAGTCAAGCGGCATATACAATATCATTTTTTTGCTCATGATAGCTATTTTGTTTCGTGGTAAGTATATCATATTTTGTAGTAGTGTGAAAGATGATTTTGGATGAGTGAAATGTGTTTGAATTGAATTGCGTGTTGTTTGCTGCTGCCCCGAACTCACATCATATTTTGTTTTGACAGGTTTTTCTACAGAGCATTTTTATACATTTGGGGGGGTGGTGTATTCAGCCTTGGTAAGCAGGCAGAGGTATACCGTATGCAGGCACACAGACTTGGACTTGCACTATTGCACTAATACTAATAAACTGTAACATTGTCACATATCCTACTATCCTTCTAGTGAGCACAAGTATGTAAATTATCTTATCATGTTATAGCTGGAGTCTACTGGTAATTAGCATTGCGGGACATTGTGAATGACTTTTAGTGTAATATTATATATTGCTACATATAAACATTACACCGTTCATGCTTTGGATGCAGGTGATTGAACTTTGAAGGTCCTCAAACGAAGGGGTTCCTCTCTCTTTGTGCGTCATAAGAAATAAAGCACCAGACTCACAACCCAGTGGCCTGTCTTTTGGTATCTATTATTTGGCCATACACGCCAGCGATTACACATACTATTGCGTTTGCCCACTCGAAATACAGCATTCTAATATAAAGTATATTAATATTTCTTATTACACTCGAACAGTGTGTGGTTTAGTGATCAGTGCATTATGGAAATAGTTGAAAGAAGATGCAGCTAGATAACAACCCAGCCCTATCAGTTATCAACAAGCGAGATATTGATAAGTTTTTCTCAGGGTTTAAACTGCGCAACACATCCGTGATTTTACAAGCGTTCCCCCGAGAAGAAATTTCTCTATGCGCATACTTGATATGAACGTTGAATACAGCGGGAACAACACGGTTTGGGTGAAAGTGGTTTCATGACATAAAATTAGATTGAAAGGTGATGGTACGATAAGGCGGGATTTTGGCCTATACGTGGTGCGGTTGAAATCGAAAAAATAAAATGTCCTAAAAACACTTATGTTTTAATGTAACGGCAAGAGAAAATATAAGTACACAATATGTGAAAGTTTTAGCGTGATTGCGTTATGATTATAGTTATCACATGAAACTGAAATCCACAGTTTGTGCTATTTCGTGAAAAAAGGGTCTAAATCGAGTCCTTCAGACACGCATTTAGACGCGAAGGACCCCTTGGACCAGAACGCGATTTAACCTAGTGTTGTGTGGTAACATTATATTCCCACTGCTGGAAGATCTTTTTGGTCCAAGGGGTCCTTCATACTAAAAAATGAAAAGTTATGATTCATAATATTTGAAGTTTTCGTAAGTAGATTAAAGTGACAAAATAGCATGTTACAGTTGTTCGTATGTCGTGGTGTAGTGGATACGCACGTTGGATCACAAGCGCCTCGAATTTTTCTTTTACCGAGTTCGAATCCCAGGGGGGCAACATGTGTGACGTCGACAAGTTATTTCAATCTTTCTCATTTTTGTAAAAAGTAAAATTGCATTCAGTAGATCTGAAATAAGATTTTAGGCTATCGATATGAACCAATAATAAATATAATATATATTATAAAATAAATATTGTTTAGCGATGACACGATACCGTGTGGACATTACGGGCCAGTCAAACGTTGAAATCGAACGACCAGTCGCTACCTGTTTCAACGGCAATATATTCGCCTAAATTGTGTATTTATTCTCCAATATGTGCATGTAAAATCGACTGCAACGTGGTAAAATAACGCCTTGGTACCGAACATATGTGAAGCTATCATGGTTCACCGTAACATTCAGTCCGTTGATTGACAGTTGCCGCCGACGACAAGTTGTACATTGCATTGTGATTGACAGATGGAGAGAAGAAATGTACATTCCTATGAGTCGGCTGGCTGTGGGCAAAAACCCCGCCTTACAATACCATCTCCTTTCACTGGTAGAATACAGGAACAACTTGCACTTTGGAATTCAAAGAGGTCTTCTAAGAAGAACTTCGAGCAGTTGCAAAGTTTCACATGACCAGGCATGTACGTACTCTCTACGCCCGATCGCTATATAGCTGAAATATTGCTGAACGCGACGTTAAACCTTGAATTTTTCTCTCTCTTTCTCTCTCTCTCTCTCTACGCCCGAAATCAGAATCAACCCTGAAGTACAGGTCGATCAGTATCCATTGTCACGGATCAATGATATTCAAGCAAGCAGAGAAAAATATTTGAAGGTCGAGTTGAGTCAAGCATGCATACAGCCATCCTCTCGAGCCATTGTAATGATCGATCTGTTATAGGCTTTAGGATTTACCTGGACTAGTGAAGATGGCATACAGCTAGACATGGAGGCTGACTCAAAGAACTATTTCGCTATTAGCGTGATACATGGGATATTCGTTTGGTTTATCCTCCGTGTTCCTGAATGTCAAGCTGACTACAATCTCGGAGCACAAATCTGAAAATCGCACACTGCGGCCGCAAGATGGAGTGATCAACCATCGCACGCTTGTATTTGGCACGAGCAGTTCTACCAGAGAGCAGAACATATATTTTATCTCAGCTGGATAAAATTAAATCAGTACACTTTGTGCATGTAGATGTAAGATAATTAAGTGAAAAGCAGGAGGGTAGACGTTTCTATTCCCCCTCCGAATCAGTGGATTGCCTCCTCCGCCAAGTAGCCTGTTTGAGAGCATACAGCATATACGCTTCCAATATCTCCCTCAATATAACTTGGAAGTGGATATGTGTATGTGGAAAAAGACGATTATCTGGAATTGTTAAGACAATTTGAGGAGGTTTGGGAAGCAGTAATGGGTAGTGTAACACTGGAATGTAAGTCTGTAGTTGTATGTGGATTTGTGGATGGTGAGGTTTATAAATCGATGGGTGGAATAGATCAAGATATCGCGTTCACAACACAGATGGGTACAATATGGGTGAGTGAAATCCAAGATGGTCAATGGCAGCCATCTTGGATTACATACTACCTCTACTATACTAACTGATGTGAAGCACCTTCTCAAGTTTGAAGTCAAAGGGTCGAACTGTTCTCGAGATATCGCGCTCACAAGATGTGGGATGGACAGAATCCAATATGGTCAATGGCAGCCATTTTAGATTACGTACCTCAGTGAAAATCAATACCAATGGCTGTCTAACTGATGTGAAAAACCTTCCCAAGTTTGAAGTTGATTGGTTGATTTGTTCTCGAGATATCGCGTTCACAAGATGTGGGACGGAGTGAATACAATATGGTCCATGGCAGCCATCTTGGATTACGTACCTCAGTGAAAATCAATACCAATGGCCGTCGAACTGATGCGAAGCCCCATTCTCAAGTTGAAGTCAATTGGTCGAATTGTTCTCGAGATATCGCGTTCACAAAATGTGTGACGGACAGAATCCAATATGGTCAATGGCAGCCATCTTGGATTACGTACCTCAGTGAAAATCAATACCAATGGCCGTCTAACTGATGTGAAGAACCTTCCCAAGTTTGAAGTCGATTGGTTGAATTGTTCTTGAGATATCGCGTTCACAAGATCTGGGACGGATGGAATCCAATATGGTCAATGGCAGCCATCTTGGATTACGTACCTCAGTGAAAATCAATACCAATGGCCGTCTGACTGATGTAAAGAACCTTCCCAAGTTTGAAGTCGATTGGTAGAATTGTTCTTGAGATATCGCGTTCACAAGATGTGGGACGGACAGAATCCAATATGGTCGATGGCGGCCATCTTGGATGACGTACCTCAGTGAAAATCAATACCAATGGCGGTATAACTGATGTGAAGCACCTTCTCAAGTTTGAAGTCGATTGGTCGAATTGTTCTCAAGATATCGCGTTCACAAGATGTGGGACGGACGGACGGAAGGACGGACGGAAGGACGCTACGACGTAGGGACGGAAGGACGGACGGACGGCTAGCATTTCCAACTCCTCCCACCACTTAATGGCGGAGGACAATAAGTACCAGTTGAGTGCCAAAGTTACCAGTTGAGTTCCAAAGTTACACTGTAATTTATGCTTGAAAATGGAGTCCAAAGAAAACTTCATAAATTTGAAAAATATAATATTTCATCTCACAAGTAACCGGTTTGCATCCTCAAAGCACGTTTAACAAGCCTGCAAAGTTTCAGGAACATCCACTCAAAACTCAATGACTAATTAATTATTCTCGAGTTTCAATGATTATCGTACACTATAATTCATGAGGAAAATGGTGAAGTCCAAAACATAATGAATTTGACAAAAATTAATATGCCATCTCCCAAGTAGCAGGTGCACATCTTCAAAGCATGTTTAATAAGTCTGCAAAATTAAAAAAAAACATGAGGCAGCACCTAAAAGGTGCAACAACCCCTCAGCCAGACAGTTTTAGTCAGTGTATATTGGTACACAATGAATGAAAAATGCATATGTAAAAGCCTGAAAGATTTGGTTGAATGCAGAAGATGCTTTAGCAGTGGCTTGTAAAAGATTACAATATGATAAATTCAGTGTGGGATGTTAGATGCATTGAAGGATTATAATAAATATTTTGACATGTGCGAAAAATATGGCGGAAGAACAGAAATATTCTGAACAAAAACAAAAGGCTTAAAGCCATTTTGGCTTTGAACCCTAATAATAATCTGAACAATAATAAAAGTCTGTGATAGCAATAACTGTATGAATCCCTGTGTACCAGTTGATTTTCTGTCTCTTTCCATCTGTGATCAAGCAGAGGATGAGGATGGGTGGATGGCAATCCAAACAGCCTTGTGATATGAATAATATGTTTCATGGACACCAAATTGTATATCTGTGAGTTTGAAATTGGTGAAAATCTGGTCAATGGTTGTCCTAAGATCTGTGGTTGGGGTGTGGATTAAGGGAAAGAGCCCATGGATGCTCTTGGAAGAAGTCGTTTATCTTGGTTGTTTCAGCCGAGTCGACAGCAAAGTCATTGTTGAAGTCTCCAAGTATGACAACATTAGTCGCTGAACAGTGGTTCCTTAGTGATGTAGAAAGTCCGCCCAATCAGAAAAACCAGTTCTGTCATTCATCGTAAGTTTCTTGATGCACTGACGATGTATATCAAATTTTACATCGAGCACTTGAACAGTATCAGAGAGAGATCATTAATGATTTTGCATAAATTAAAGATGGCCGCCTATCCTTCCGGTCATTCAGAGGAACTGATCTTCATTGCGAGTGTCTTGATACATCGATGCTGTATGCCAAGTTTCATATAGAACACTTAAATGGTATCCGAGATATATATCATTAAAGATTTTGCATAAATTAAAGATGGCCACCAAGATTTCCACCCAATCAGAGAAACCAGTTCTGTCATTCATCATAAGTCTCTTGCTGCATCGATGATGTTTATCAAATTTTATATCGAGCACTTAAACGGTATCAGAGATAGAGATCATTAATGATTTTGCATAAATTAAAAATGGCCGGCCATCCTTCCCGCCTCTCAGAAGAATTGATGTGGTTATTCAGTGCAAGTCAAGTCTCTTGATACATCGATGCTGTATACCAAGTTTCGTATAGAACACTTCAATGGTATCAAAGAAATACATCATTAAAGATTCTGCATAAATTAAAGATGGCCGCCAAGGCTTTCACCTAATCAGGAAAACTGGTTCGGTCATTCCTTCAAAGTTTCTTGATGTATCGATAATCTCTACAAAGTTTCACACTGAACAGCAAAATGGTTTCCGAGATACACAAGATTAATGGTTTCGCATAAATTAAAGATGGCCGCCAAAGTTTCCACCCAATCGGGTCCAGATTCAACAGGGTTCTGAGTAATGAGCGTATGGATGTGCACGGCAAGTTTGGTGTGCCTAGGGTAAGTCGTTCTAAAGAAAGCTTGGTAACAAGAAGTTTCGTATAGAACACTTCAATGGTATAAAAGAAATACATCATTAAAGATTCTGCATAAATTAAAGATGGCCACCAAGGCTTTCACCTAATCAGGAAAACTGGTTTGGTCATTCCTTCAAAGTTTCTTGATGTATCGATAATCTCTACAAAGTTTCACACTGAACAGCAAAATGGCTTCCGAGATACACAAGATTCATGGTTTCGCATAAATTAAAGATGGCCGCCAAAGTTTCCACCCAATCGGGTCCAGATTCAATAGGGTTCTGGGTCATGAGCATATGGATGTGCACGGCAAGTTTGGTGTGCCTAGGGTAAGTCGTTCTAAAAAAAGCTTGGTAACAAGAAAGCTGTGATGGTTTCGCATAAATTAAAGATGGCCGCCAAAGTTTCCAACCAATCGGGTCCAGATTCAATAGGCTTGTGGTTGACCACCCAACAATTCTGTATACCAAATTTGAAGTCTCTAGAAGCAACGGTTCGGTTTCTAGATCGATCACAAGAATTGTTGACGACCGGACGACCGGACGTACATGCCAACGACAAGACCCCGCAGCCTAATAGGCTGAGGGGTAAAAAACTAGAGCGTTAGGCACTGAAACGGGTACGCTGATAAACAGCTTGTATCACTGACGTCCCTGCTCGCCTTGTTCTCCCGCTGATTCACATCGCATATTTCGCGCCTCTTGGCCGTAAGGGGGCGCTCTGCACAGGTCAACCACCAATGACCAATGAATATCACTCTTACGGAAGAGTTTTGTTGCGCTTTGTTTATCATGGCAACCAACATCGGGCATCCGCCACCTTTTCTCTCAGTGGGTGAGAGGTCTTTCGGCCAGTCACCATTAAATGTTTCCATCAAATTACGACGCTAAGCTGCCAAGATTAGTCTCTCGGTAACAGTAATAAATTACCCAGCGTATATGACATTTAATGAGTGATAACTGTATGGAAAAACGCGAGAAACTAGTGAACTATTTGTTCACAATCAACTGTGAATTAAAGCAATATGACTTGTCTCCCTCTTCAAACGTTCATATGTCGTTAACGGCAAAACTAACAATAAACGGACGGCAAAACAGCTCTAATTACTTTAATTTCTGAGTTAAGAGTGAACAGATTTTTGGATAACTTCCTCCATTGTTTTGTAAGGTTCGTCAACTGATTGCAAACATTTGATCACCGATACCTTCAAATAATTAACAAATAATTCCCTGTAAATGTTGTTAATATATGAGTATATAAGGAGATCAAGCTGCCTACATTGGTAACGTAAAAACACCGTTCAATTGTTTCAGATTTTGAATTGAATGTTGACTGTTAATAAATACGGGGAAAAGTTCCTTTGAGAGATGCGGTAAGAGGGGTTGTCGATGTCAAAATATTGGCATGGCTCCCACATTACGTGAGAGTCGGCATGACTGTTTAGAATGTGAGTGTGACGTAATTTCGATCACGTGAGGTAGTTAGCCAATCGTGGTTAGTATGAGGAATCTGGTTACCTCCGAGCTATTACGGCACAGCGATTGGGTATCCAGATAAAGCGCCCCCTTACGGCCAAGAGGCGCGAACTAGACGATGTGAATCAGCGGGGGAACAGGGAGTGTAGGGACGTCAGTGAAACAAGCTGAGTAGTATGAGCGTATGAAACGGGGCCATTTAAATGTCAAAATCCACTAACTCTTTGGTGTTCAGTCCCATGGCGAAGAGCCACACATTTTGCAGTCTCACACATTTCTCCCAACAAGGATCTCTAGTGATTAAGTGTTCAGTCCCATGGCGAAGAGCCACACCTGTACATATATAAATATATATTAAAAAAAATAACTTGTGACCGCTGGGACAGATATTTATTACGAAACCAACTTAATGAAAGGATAAATAATATTTTCTCTGCATGTTACCAATATTTCTAAAATATTGGACTTTTTGGCGATTATAGAAAGCATATCCTTCAGCAGTAAATAAAAAACATGAGTATTGAGATACAAAATAAATCCTCATGGCTAGATGGACTGGAGCTATGCTGGGATGCATCCTCTCATGGCATCATATTATATACACCTCCTGCTGTCAGTACACCCCCCAGTTCGGAAGGTTACAAATTCAGACAATGGTAGTTACATTGTGCAGACTGGTACATGTAGATCACTTCTTTTCAAACATGATGACTTGGAGTTTGACCCTATCAATTGACCCTATCCATCTAAGTGAACCAAGCCACTGACCTATAGGTCTGCATCTGAACCATATAGAGGGTCTGGTGGAGGGGAAGTTTGTGTGTCCCCAAGTTACGTACCGTGAATACAATTTCTGCAAGAATGGAAGCCTAGAAAATTAGAAGTTCTTGCCAACATGGCAAATATATGATAAGTATGCCATAACTATTTTCTTCTGTATATATTATGTGTACTAAATAAAGTTTTTATCAAACAGCAATTTATGACATCCTTTCAGCAAAACTCTCTAAGTCAACCTCTGAGTGGTATCCATTTTGTATTCATGCTCTAAAGCAGAAAAACTCTGTGAAAATGACATCTGAACATACATAAGAATAGCAGAAAATATTTAACTTCACTATTATGGACCAGGTGATACAAAATCTAGCTAAAATAGATGACCAAAATATATGCAGTAGCTGAATAAATTGAGGACTCTTTTCTTCTGCACTTCCTCAGAAAGCCTAAAGCAGTTAAATAAACAACCAGTCACCCTGGCAACGGTACCACCTGTGCTCAAGTTTTTTCCTCACTATAAGACAGGATCATTAGTCCCTACGGGTTTAAATCGCCCCGTAAAAATTAGTACAATTTAGGTGTTACATACAAACAGACTTAATTGCTCCCCGTTATTTCGTAACAGAGGCATGACAAACATATGAAAGGGGGTTTTCCCGTTGTGTTTCCAGAAGGTCGCCGAATGGTAACAACCGGTGCTGGGCTAAACTTGCCAGCCTGCATTCTTGTTCTCGTCGAATACCATGCAGGTTAGGCTAAAGCATTAGGTCAACGATTTGTGATACTGCTTGGCCTTTCTCATCGCAAACTCCTGGACTCTGTGGCGTGGTTACTCTGCCATGGTATTACCAGAAGATATGCTCTCGTCTTTGTTCTATGCCTTTCTTACACCGTCAAGCTACCACCAGAAGGCCAACGATTGGAGAAAACGCCCGTCTGTTCTGACCGGCTTGTGTCATTGTTATACGACACTCCCCAATAACGACATTTCCAGCTGGAAACCGACCTTTTTTGGTGCGAAACGCATCTTTGGCGAAGGAAGCTTGCTCTTCTAAAGCAACCAACACCACATTGTATTCGGTATTACTGCGCAGAACAAGGGGGTCTTCTAGTCGAACGTCATGGGTATTGTCATCTTGACTTATGGCGGACGGACTAAACTGAGAGAACAGCTTTTCGTCGTTGTTATCTATAAGAGTGACGTGGCCTTCGATTACTTCAAGTGGAGACAATTCAGCGGTCACGCCGTATCCTGTAGTTATTCTGCTGAATATGAATCCCAACAAAACGAAGTCCGCGTCGGCAGACAGAGTGAATTGTTCTTCCAGCTGACTTAGTTTTGTCACTTCCGTTTCATACTTTTGGCAGAGTAGTGCCCTATGGGGGAATGTTCTCATTGGTTCCACAGCTAGAAAGTCGATCTCGGGTTTCTCAGTGGCGGAGAAATACATGAATAGTTTAAGCGTCTCCTCAGGGGATAACAGCCCATCTTTGACCACCTTGTCAGCAAACTCCTCTGTTTTCATACAGGTTATGCGAAGCATTCGAAAAACTATACCGAGAACCTGCCGTTTATTGGGCCCTGTCGGCGCAATATTTTGTCTGTTACATTCGGCCTCGGCCCATTTTACTGCTGCTGAATACACGTTAACCTCGTCCGTGTCCAGAGTGCCTCGATTAAGAATTTTAGCGACTCTCTTGTGCGGCAGGTCTACAAAGTTTGCAGTTTGCAGGACTCTTGTAGCTTCTGAGTCTATAAATACTATGGCGCGCTTTTCGAGATCCACCAGCTGGAGGAGTTCGGACGTATCCAGTACCTCAAGAACGTTCTCGGCAGTTAGATGTTTGGCCAAGTACGACACACATTCTTTGGTCAGAGCTGGGACACGGTAATAATGGGACACCCTCAAAACCTCTGAAGCATTTTCATCCGTTAAAGCGATCTTGTCAGTGTATAGATACCTGAGAAGATAAAAAAGGTCATCACAATGTACAAGCAAATTATCTGAAATAAATACGACTGGTTATTGTTTAATAAGCGGTGAAGGTATCTTCATACTCAAGTAGACCTCTATATTCACAATTGGAATTGTGAACGGAGAAGTCGAGTTGGGTATGAAGATGGTGCGACGATGGCCCTTGAGGTAAAATGCGTTCCCATTAGCGGTATTTCATCAGCCTTTTACGATCGTTTTTTTTTAGATAAAAAGAGAAGGAGAGTAAACATTCAAGTTGAAATGCAGTATCCCAATTGCCCCATTGATTTTCCGAATTTACAGGGCCGTATGATTTGTAGTAGTCCAACAAATAACAGGCCTGGGTACTACAGGCCTATCACAGCCTGGATGACGCGCACCAGGTATCAGGTATCAGAATAGTTCTGTAAGCGAGCTGAACAAGGCGGGCGGTAAATCTTGCATCTAATCTGTCGGTATTTTCCAATCCTCTTCGTTCTAAATCCTAGCATACAGTATAATGGAAACAAAAGAACACTTACTTTAGAAATGCGTAGAAGGAAATGTATGAATATTCCCTTATCTCCTGTTCGTCCTTCTGGTTTGCCATCTTTCCATAAAACATGGCCTCCATGACCGGACTTCTAGCTGCTAAGATGGCTTTGTGGGCCGGGAGACTTGAATCGGGATCTTCTAAGGGAAACACGAAGGCGACATCGGTAAACTGACTTTTGGTTAGCATGTACTCCAGACAACTTGGGAGATTCTTGTTGAGCTGCCAGTCAAATACCTGGCCGGACCCCGTATCCATCGAGTGCTCCGCTTTGTCCAGCCGGATCTCACTCCCGGCCGCGCAGTCGAGCTGCATATCGTCATCTTCACTGTCAGACGTTGAAAAAGCTGTTGCCATTTTTACTGGAATTTAGAAATAACAGTTATACATATATCATAATATCATTAATTTGCAATGCCAACACTGAGACCTGTATCTGAAACATTCTGTGACATGCTGCGGGTTGCGTCCTGACCACAGTGCTGGAATAGCTATAGAAGGCCGACAGTTTAGTTTTAACCGGCAGATTTCAAATACGCTAGGTTCGATATTCAGTAGTCTTCAGTAGATAATCGTGTGCGAAGTATTTTTTTTTAATACAGAGGAGCCCAGTTAATTGCATACTGCTTAACTCTATCTGGCCTTGGCTTTTTGAGACCTGTCCAGACCTGGGGGCCATTTCGGCTATCCTAATTAGTTTTCATATCCCTGTGCTATGAGTAAAGAAACATCCTTTGTCGCAAAGCCAAAGCTTTATCATTAGGGGACGAAGCTGTGACATAAGTAGCACTGTTTCCCATTATTCCATTCAAAGCTCAATTGGATGGGGCAGCCTTGTATCTCCATCTCTTCAACATCATGAGGCTCCAAAGGTGGTTGGAGGAGGGGGAGGAGGGGGGACCATAATAATGATATAGCGATCTATTGCAGCTAAAGACATATGTATGCATTTATGCATTTTACTTTGGTAGGCATCCCCAACTCTCGTGCACCCGCTCAGCTGCATTTTCTAGTAGCCCGGCAGCAATTTTGTCCACTCTGGTCTTTCATGTGACATATTTCATCACATCGATATCCAAGGTAATTGAGTTATGTCACATGACTGACAGGCTTCCAGCAAATACATACTAATGGAACATGAATGTCGATTTTGTGAAAATTTCATCTAAACTGCTAGGGGATATAGGTTTTTGAGTATTTGTAAATATATATATTTTTTATTACTATAATGATGCATAGTGGTAAAAGTCGGAACTCGAGCATGCAGCCCGTTTAAAATAACCGCCAATGAACGGTCGGCGTTAGAGCGTGCTTTGTTGTGTTCACAGACAAGCCGAGTTTATAATGAGAATACGATGTAGAACGGTCTCTTTGACGTAACCGAGG
>JAVTVY010013757.1:0-54862 GCA_036873755.1 Hanleya hanleyi | reverse complement strand
ACAGGTTGTTGCTTTCCAGGTGATATTCAAGTCTGTTTTTGACCATCGTTTCCATAATTTTGCATAAATTTGACGTGAGTGAGATCGGCCTATATGACTTACTGTCTGATGGGTCTTTACCAGGTTTTGGTATTGGGATAACAATAGATGATTTCCATTTGGTCGGGAGTTGTTTAGTCTTCCAGCTCACATTAATTAGTTTTAGAATTAGTTCCTGAGTGTTGTTTGGTAGGTGTTTTAGGATTGTATACCCTAGTTTGTCTTTGCCGGGTGAACTTTCTTTTTTAGAGTGTAAAGCTTTTCTGTATTCATTGATAGTAAAGTCTCCGTTAAGGTAGTTTTCTATATAATCATTTGTGTCATTTTCCAGGATCGTTTCTTGTTTGATTTTTCTGAATTCTGGTTTAAGGTTGCTATTGCTACTGTTTGATGCGAATGATTCAGCAAGATATTCTGCCTTTTCGAGATTAGTTCTCTTTGTTTTGTTTAGTACGGGTATTGTGTTAGTTGCTTTCCCTTGAATGCTTTTTATTTTATTCCATACTTTCTTTGAGTTAGTTTTCGTATCTATAGTGTTGCAGAAATCTTCCCAGCATCTTGATTTGGCTTCTTTGACGCTTTTTTCTGCTATTGTTTTCAGTTCCTTATATATTTCATGATCACTGTGGAGCCGGCTTTTTTTGAATTTTCTGAGTGCTTTTTTCTTTGCTGCGATGTTCTTTCCACACTCTTGGTTCCACCAAGGCACTGGATTTTTGTTGGGTCGCTTATTCGTAACTGGAATATGTTTTTGTGCTATGTTTAGAAGTTTGCTGGTTATATTTTCATTGAAAGTCTCTATATCATTACTAACTATATCGTCATGTATTAGACTTTGGCAATCGTTTTGGAAGCTTTTCCAGTCTGCCTTGGAGTATTGGAAGCGTGGGAGAGGGTCTGTCTGTTCAAAATCTGGTTTCATGCTAAATTTAGTCAGGATTGGAAAATGGTCGCTGTCTAGTGTATCTGGTAGGACTGCCCATTCTGATTTAACTGCTAGTTCGGGAGAGACTATTGTTAGGTCAATTGCAGTGAGTTTGCCGGTTCGCATATCTATTCTAGTCCCTTCTCCTGAATTCAGGAATACTAGGTTATTATCATCTAACCATTTTTCTACTGATTTACCCCTATCATCTGACGTGGTGCAGGTTTCGTCCCAGATTGGATTATGGCTATTGTAATCGCCGCAGATTATAATTGGTGAGTCATATTTTTGGGTGATTTTGTTAAGTGCTTTTTGTGATATTGTTTTTAGAGCGCCAGGGGAGTACAGGTTCACTATATTTATAGGTATATTATTTTGGAACACCCGTATAGCTTGCCATTCGAGGTCTTCATTTTCTGGGCTCTTGTCTAATTCTAGCTGTATGAGTTCTTCCTTAATTAGTGTGAGGTTGCCTCCCTTTGGGCCGTTTAGTCTGTCTTGTCTATATGGCGTATATCCTTTTATTACAAATTTATTTTTTCCTGGTTTAAGAAATGTTTCTTGTATACATATGATGTCAGGGTTTATTTCATTCACTAAGATTTTAAGATTGTCTCCGTGCTTTGCAATGCCATTCGCATTCCATTGTAGTACGGTGAGTTGTTTATTGAAAGTTGGGTTGTTATGTGTTGCGCGGTGGGTCTAACCTATTGTCCCTGGTGTTCTCATATAGAGGTGTTGAGGGCGTTATTGTGTTTCCTGGGGGTTGATGTTTTTCTTTTGTATTTTGGATTGAATCCCCATGCTATTATTTCTTTGGGGTTAAATTCCCAATTCAAGAAGTCTTGAGCAATGCGGGCTATTATGTCAGTTCTGTTTGTTTTTGGGTTGGCATTGTGGACCGAGTTAATAACAATGTTAATGAAGCCTAGGAATTCGATTTTACTCAAGTTAATTGTTTCGGGTTTGTCCTCGGTTTCTGACTCCATTGTTTGTTCTGTCACTGGTGCCTTATTGTTAATTACTACTTCGTTCACAGGTTTTCGCAGGTTTATTGTTTCTCTGAGTTTTTGATTCACTTTTGCTTCTCTGACTGCTTCTGCGTAAGAGATGCCTTTGTCGGCTCTAATGTACTGTACTGCTTTAGCATTTTTGTAGTGAATACACCCTTTCCAAGCTGAGCTATGGTTCTGCTTGCAGTTTGCGCATTTTTTATGGGTTTCTGTGCAGTGCTCGTAGCTATGGGGCCCTGAACATTTGGGACATACAGCACTGGCTTTGCAATTTTTGGCTGTGTGAGAAGAAATCTTCTGGCAATTAAAACATCTTTTTGGGGTTTCGTAGAAGGGCTTGACTGTGACGTTACGGGTCCATAGACAGACAGTATCTGGGAGTTTACTTCCACTGAATACTAACATTATGCTAGTTGTATCTGTTTTGTCCTTTTGCAGTCTTTTAGCGAATACTACATTTTGCTTCGAGAGAGTAGTTCTAATATAGTCTAGCCCAACACTTAGATCAATTCCATAAATTACGCCTTTGCATTGCTCTCTTTTTTGTTGATACTGTTTTACCGAGACGGGTTTTCCAGCTAGGAGGTCTAACCTAAGGAGTTTTTCATACTGTGTTTTAGAATGGCAGTGGATTTTGAGGTCTCCTCCGGGTAATTCATAGATTGTTTTTACGTCTCCGGCTTGTTGTTGTATGTCTTTCGCAACTTTGGCTTTAGGTAAGCTCGTGGCTTTTATTTGAGTAAGGCTGTGTATGACAGCCACAAAATTGAAAAGGCTAGGCCTTTCGGGGAGGGCTCGATGTTTTTTTGGTGGGTGGGGATTTTTCAGTGTTGATTTCTGATAGCTTCCTTTTAGGTGTTTTTACGGTGGATTGGGAGGCTTCCATTGTTAGATTTGGTTTTGTTTAGATCAGGACTAGTTGCTATTTGGTAAGGAGTGACTTTAGTGATAGGAAAAATTAGTCTATGTGGAAAAATTCAATTCAAAACTTAGCTCTGGCTGGCTGGTTTCTCTCGCTCTTGTTGTAGTTTGGTAATCCTGTAACGCCGGGGAACCGCAGTGGAACACAAAGGCTTGGAAGTCTAGGCTGGCTTGGCAGATCAAAAACACGTCCGTTCACTCTAAGCGCTGAGTAGACTGTTGGCCCCATTAGGAGAAAATGGGCTGCTTAAGAGACGTCGCGCGGACTTCAGCGAAAGCACGTACCACCAGTGATGAGTTGTGTTTCACGATATAATTTGTGCTTCTTGTTCAGTTTAAATTTGGCAATAACTTCCATTTGTCTTCACCAATTTCTTTGAAATTCGAGTATCATTTATACCAGAGATATCAAGTACTCAACACTGTTGTTTTTGTCGAAATAAGTGAAGAAAAATGTTGAGCAATAAGAAGTTGAATAACGAGTTATGTAGAAAAAATCGAATGTCGTGTCTTTTCATAATATTTATGAGGGGTATAGTTGGATGGAATTACTGCTGTATATCCCTCAATATAAGTTGATTTCTATGTGTCAATTTGTCCGCTCATAATACACGAGTTTTCAGGAATCCGTGTCAATATTCGACAGACATCAACGTCATCATCCACCTGGCTTGTGTGCAAAATGGCTGGCGAGTGTGGAAGGACGGGCAACCTGAATGTTCTACAAAACAGCTTTTCTTTCTTAATTAAGAAGTTTATTAGAGCTGTTCAAAGTATATGTGACACTAATACGAGATAAATTCCTTTGTGTGGGACAGAAATAAAGTAGATTTTATTTTTCATTTCAAAATCTAAATGTATGTATTTACATACGGAAATATCAACATCGAAAGAATGGCGATGGCAAATTGCATGCACATTGAGATATTATAATTGTTCAAAATGTAACGAAAATATGATTTTTGCTACAGAGAAAAACCACCCTAGCAATGCCTCAAAAATACCAAAATAGTCCTGGGAGCACATTTTGATCCATCATATTTCAATTTTTAGTATACAATAGAACATCGCAATTTTTTTTTGGTGGGTTGATATCTATATAATCGCCAAGAAAAATCGGTCGTTTTTGATAGGTTATTTTGTACACATATTATCATTCGGGTTTTAGCTCCACGATGAAATGTAAATCGAAATTGTTAATGGAAAGAAACATCAGTTTGTATTTGGTAACAACTGTTGATTTGTTTTCGTTCAATGAGTCCTGAAAGCCGCGAACCCTTTAGTGAATGACTGATGAGAGATGAAGACATATAATCCGTAACACGAAAATATTAAAATATACACGGAAGCTTTACTGAAAGACATTAATAAAATGACTACATTCTTTTTATACAGGTTGGTTATATTGAATGTAACTCACGTCCATGATAAACAAGAAATACTTCCAAAATTTCTCTTCCAATAAAAAAACAAGTTTCTTTTGTATCATATGTTTTCATTCTAGAGGGTTGTATGGGTATTATGTAAAATGAAAGATGTTATGGAATATTCCACAAAATAGCAAGGAATATTTCATATCACGCTATATGGAATGCCTCAAGGCATATTTCGCTGGTGCTGTATATATATAACTTTTTGGTCGGGGAATATTCCATAACATGTTTTGCATTCCTTATTCTGTGTAGTATATCAATTTCCATTTTAGTTCCATCAAAGAGAAGAATCGTGAAATGATTTTGACATGGGACTTATTTGAACTAAGTTCGTTCCATGTATATATTTCACGTGTCTATAGCAGGGGCGATGGTATAGACAGAGACCTCTCGGTCACAAACCACCATTGCTTTTTTGGGGTCCATGACTATAATCAGGACTTCACTTCCGGCGAGATTGATTGGTCATAATTTAAATTAAAAATTTAGAATTGGTTTGTAATATATTTTAAAATATTTCTATAATATTCAACACCAAAAATATTCACACAACCTTTTAAAACTTCAATGGAGAAAAACTCGGGTCCAGTTTGATTGCCCATCTCCCATATTCGCCGTGATTATCCGACGGAATGATCTAATTTCAGACAGATCAGTGTTCTGTTCAGTTATGTTGTAGAGTTTTTTGCCCAAAGTCCGCTCACGTTACGACAGATATATGACTTGGGCGGGGTGGGGGGAGAGGAGGGGGTGGGGAAGTGAAGTTAAAATTGTGATTGTCTTCAACACGCATGTCCGATTATGTTTTTTACTGTTTGTGGTTCTGTTAAACAGCGAGATTTATCATTATAACTGACTGGACGAGAAATGGTTTGTGGTGTATTTTGATATATTTCTATTATAATATATATATATTTAACTCTCGAAGTATCGAAACTGCCTTTTCGAATATTAAAAGAAATAAACATCAGGGTCATTTTTATTGCTCCGTCGCTCCAATTCGTTGTGGTGATACCCTTTGTACATGCATCTAATAAAATACGGTTGGGAAGGTATATGTTTATTTACACTGGGGCGCTAATTTTAAGATAGCGTCTCGTATGTATAGTAAACTCTCTGCATACACATCGATCGATATCGGTTTTAATTTGTGCAGATATAATTAATTGGATGGTTATATAATATAATAGGGTAATTTTCTTGAAATCGCAGCCCAAATGAAGAAGCTAACGAGACGATTTATGATATATTTCCAGATTATCTGATAAAAAATGTGTTTAAGGAGCAATGGAAGCATGTATGCTGGGAGGTTTGTGCTTAATTGACGAAGTTCTCTTTCGGAATATGTGGTTGGCCCTGAAAAGGGCCGTTAGATGGTGAGATGTTAGATGTTCATTCAAGCTCTCTCGCCACGGATTCTCCTGGCTAGTTGGATGTCCTTGGGCATGATGGTGACACGTTTGGCGTGGATGGCGCAAAGGTTCGTGTCCTCAAACAGACCGACCAGGTAAGATTCGCTCGCTTCTTGAAGAGCCATGACAGCCGAGCTCTGGAATCGAAGATCAGTCTTGAAATCTTGGGCGATTTCACGGACCAGACGTTGGAAGGGCAACTTTCGGATCAACAGCTCTGTGCTTTTCTGGTAACGCCGAATTTCCCGGAGGGCTACGGTTCCTGGCCTGTATCTGTGCGGTTTCTTTACACCGCCGGTCGCTGGAGCGCTCTTCCTAGCTGCCTTGGTTGCCAGTTGTTTTCTGGGAGCCTTTCCTCCGGTAGATTTACGGGCTGTCTGCTTAGTTCGGGCCATGGCTGCTCGTGGAAATGTACTTCTCGTTTGAAACTGAGACGAAGAATGGTTATTTTTTTGCAGATGTCCTCTAGTTTTTATGATAAACGCCAGCACACAATGTAATGGAAGCTACCTCTCTGAATGGCTGGATTCTGCCTGTTCGCTCGTTTGCCATTGGCTAGTTATTCGAGCAGCTGATTGGTCGAATTTAGAGCTGACGATTGGTCAGTAAAGGCGCGCTTACTGGGACCTTTGTTCGCTAGAATCCCTCCAAGGTCGACATGCTGAATATACACAGTTAACGCTGCCCTGACACCAGATTTTTTGAAAGTGACGAACTGGACAAATGATCATTTTTGTTAAATTATGCCAGTGTGATTAGTTTCTCAAGAAATAAACTGGAACACCCTTGGTGTGCAATTCACATCAACATATATAGTCCTGATACTCCTAGTCATAAAGACGAACATGCAATCAAAGCGTATATTATTTTTGTGTGATTTAGTGCTAACAAGGTTAATTTACAGAATCGATAATATAAAGTTATTGTTTCTGTCTATACATTTTGTCGATTTCACGAGATCGATTGTATGGCCTACCGATACACGTATGTGTTAAAGCCAGGGTTTCATATTTCATTAAAATTACTGATAGACGAGATACAGCTAATTTTATTATCTACACTAGTCAATTTTATTATTAATAAGCAGTAATTAGCATCTCCTGTTACACGTAAACTTTTATATTTATATAAAATAAAAATACGTTTGATAATTTAGGGCTTTTGAGTCTTGGAAAATCAACTAGTTCCAATATCTGTTCATTCTATTTATATGAATGAGCCAGAATGATCTTTTCATATTGACCTCCCATACATATGAAATTATATTTCAAATAATTCAGTACATAGTTAAATAAAGTAATTATTTCATTGATTATTATTTCTTAATAATGTATGTGGACACTGTAAACCTTATGAAGCAGGTGACATGTGTGCGGAGATGTGTCCCACCCACAGAGTACACAGTACGTTGAACAAAAGGCACAATTCGTATGTCAATTTTAAACACACACCCTTGTCAGCATTTGTGGTTTTAGAGCTAGAGAACTTAATGGGGGGGCTGTCTGTCGCCTATTTTCTATTTTATAACCGATGATGGGCCCACGGCCGGTTTCTAACATACAAG
Source organism: Hanleya hanleyi (assembly GCA_036873755.1). Lineage (NCBI taxonomy): Eukaryota > Metazoa > Mollusca > Polyplacophora > Lepidopleurida > Hanleyidae > Hanleya > Hanleya hanleyi. The sequence continues at coordinate 47,555 of JAVTVY010013757.1, read as the reverse complement.
AATTACATATCACTTTACCTGAAATAAGCAGGTTTGACTGCATAACCGTGAGTCGGTTTAGCTTTATATATTATCAAGTAGACTACGGTAATAAAAGTGTGCATTTTAGGCTTAAAGCATGCCTAGATTTGGGCTTAAATATAAGCGAGATAAATCTAATTATTTTTAGAAAATATTTTAAACAGATGAGTGTGCCGACTGACTTTTATAGTCTGAACACTGCTACAAATTGGATGCCAGTTAAATTGGATTACTTCACGAGTCAAGTTAATATTCATAGCATGGCAGATTACAATTGTTTTTACATACAGATAAGAAAAATCTTCATATTAGACAACTTATTGTGGAAGTGTGCCAACATTCAATAATATTGAAGAGTTTGCTTTTGAGAGTCTTGGGGGAGAAAGAAAAGGGGGGAAATGTGCTATTGTTGAAAGCTCTTTCGAACTATTTGGGTGGCCCTGAAAAGGGCCTTTGAATGCGAGAGTGACGCTTGCGAAACATTTACTTTTTGGCCGCAGGTTTTTTCGTAGTCTTCTTCGGTGTCTTCTTACCAGGCTTAGCGGGTTTTGGTTTCTTGGTAGCGGGCTTCTTAACTGCCTTCTTCGGAGATTTTTTCGCCACTGGTTTATCGGTCTTTGGTTTTTTGGTAGCCGGTTTCTTTGTTGCCTTTTTGGGAGATTTGGCTTTCTTCGTTGGCGTTTTTTTAGTTGCTGTCTTCTTGGCTGCCGGTTTCTTAGCAGCAGGCTTCTTAGCTGCGGGTTTCGTCTTTGGTTAGCCGGGGCTTTCTTGGCAGCCTCTCCTAGACGGAAAGATCCTGCTGCTCCGGTTCCCTTACTCTGATTTAACAGTCCGGTCTTCACGCCATTCTTTAGTGCAGTTTTTACGTGGGTGTTTACCGTCTTTTCCTCTCCCACCTTGAAGTTAATCATAATGTATTTGAGAATCTTCTGACGAGATGAACCCCCTCTCTCCTTCAAATCGGCAATGGCTGTTTTTACCATCTCGCTGTATTTTGGATGATCGGCTGGTTTTTTCGGTTTGGTGGTCTTCTTTGCCTTAACTGTCTGAACGACGGGGGCTGGAGTTGTATCTGCCATCTTTGTTGTAGTGATGAAACGTCTCAGTCAAGAGCTGCCGTCTGAATGCCCCATTAGGAGAAAATGGGCTGCTTAAGAGACGTCGCGCGGACTTCAGCGAAAGCACCTACCACCAGTGATGAGTTGTGTTTCACGATATAATTTGTGCTTCTTGTTCAGTTTAAATTTGGCAATAACTTCCATTTGTCTTCACCAATTTCTTTGAAATTCGAGTATCATTTACCAGAGATATCAAGAACTCAACACTGTTGTTTTTGTCGAAATATGTGAAGAAAAATGTTGAGCAATAAGAAGTTGAATAACGAGTTATGTAGAAAAAATCGAATGTCGTGTCTTTTCATAATATTTATGAGGGGTATAGTTGGATGGAATTACTGCTGTATATCCCTCAATATAAGTTGATTTCTATGTGTCAGTTTGTCCGCTCATAATACACGAGTTTTCAGGAATCCGTGTCAATATTCGACAGACATCAACGTCATCATCCACCTGGCTTGTGTGCAAAATGGCGGGCGAGTGGGGAAGGACGGGCAACCTGAATGTTCTACAAAACAACTTTTCTTTCTTAATTAAGAAGTTTGTCAGAGCTGTTCAAAGTATATGTGACACTAATACGAGATAAATTCCTTTGTGTGAGACAGAAATAAAGTAGCTTTTATTTTTCATTTCAAAATCTAAATATATGTATTTACATACGGAAATATCAACATCGAAAGAATGGCGATGGCAAATTGCATGCACATTGAGATATTATAATTGTTCAAAATGTAACGAAAATATGACACCTCAAACCAAAACCATCCTTGTTTGATTCTTTCGAATAATCAAATGTCCGGATATATTTTGTGGAAATAGAATTTTGGTTTGAGACTTCTGATTTTTGCTACAGAGAAAAACCACCCTAGCAATGCTTCAAAAATACCAAAATAGTCCTGGGAGCACATTTTGACCCATCATATTTCAATTTTTAGTATACAATAGAACATCGCAATTTTTTTTTGGTGGGTTGATATCTATATAATCGCCAAGAAAAATCGGTCGTTTTTGATAGGTTATTTTGTACACATATTACCATTCGGGTTTTAGCTCCACGATGAAATGTAAATCGAAATTGTTAATGGAAAGAAACATCAGTTTGTATTTGGTACCAACTGTCGATTTGTTTTCGTTCAATGAGTCCTGAAAGCCGCGAACCCTTTAGTAAATGACTGATGAGAGATGTAGACATAATCCGTAACACGAAAATATGAAAATATACACGGAAGCTTTACTGAAATACATTAATAAAATGACTATATTCTTTTTATACAGGTTGGTTATATTGAATGTAACTCACGTCCATGATAAACAAGAAATACTTCCAAAATTTCTTCCAATAAAAAAACAAGTTTCTTTTGTATCATATGTTTTCATTCTAGAGGGTTGTATGGGTATTATGTAAAATGAAAGATGTTATGGAGTATTCCACAAAATAGCAAGGAATATTTCATACCACGCTATATGGAATGCCTCAAGGCATATTTCGCTGGTGCTGTATATATATATAACTTTTTGGTTGGGGAATATTCCATAACATGTTATGCATTCCTTATTCTGTGTAGTATATCAATTTCCATTTTAGTTCCATCAAAGAGAAGAATCGTGAAATGATTTTGACATGGGACTTATTTGAACTATGTTCGTTCCATGTATATATTTCACGTGTCTATAGCAGGGGCGATGGTATAGACAGAGACCTCTCGGTCACAAACCACCATTGCTTTTTTTGGGTCCAAGACTATAATCAGGACTTCACTTCCGGCGTGATTGATTGGTCATAATTTAAATTAAAAATTTAGAATTGGTTTGTAATATATTTTAAAATATTTCTATAATATTCAACACCAAAAATATTCACACAACCTTTTAAAACTTCAATGGAGAAAAACTCGGGTCCAGTTTGATTGCCCATCTCCCATATTCGCCGTGATTGTCGGACGGAATGATCTAATGTTATGTTGTAGAGTTTTTTGCCCAAAGTCCGCTCACGTTACGACAGATATATGACTTGGGCGAGGTGGGGGGGGGGGGGGGGGGGAGAGGAGGGGGTGGTGAAGTGAAGTTAAAATTGTGATTGTCTTCAACACGCATGTCCGATTATGTTTTTACTGTTTGTGGTTCTGTTAAACAGCGAGATTTATCATTATAACTGACTGGACGAGAAATGGTTTGTGGTGTATTTTGATATATTTCTATTATAATATATATATATTTAACTCTCGAAGTATCGAAACTGCCTTTTCGAATATTAAAAGAAATAAACATCAGGGTCATTTTTATTGCTCCGTCGCTCCAATTCGTTGTGGTGATACCCTTTGTACGTGCATCTAATAAAATACGGTTGGGAAGGTATGTTTATTTACACTGGGGCGCTAATTTTAAGATAGCGTCTCGTATGTATAGTAAACTCTCTGCATACACATCGATCGATATCGGTTTTAATTTGTGCAGATATAATTAATTGGATGGTTATATAATATAATAGGGTAATTTTCTTGAAATCGCAGCCCAAATGAAGAAGCTAACGAGACGATTTATGATATATTTCCAGATTATCTGATAAAAAATGTGTTTAAGGAGCAATGGAAGCATGTATGCTGGGAGGTTTGTGCTTAATTGACGAAGTTCTCTTTCGGAATATGTGGTTGGCCCTGAAAAGGGCCGTTAGATGGTGAGATGTTAGATGTTCATTCAAGCTCTCTCGCCACGGATTCTCCTGGCTAGTTGGATGTCCTTGGGCATGATGGTGACACGTTTGGCGTGGATGGCGCAAAGGTTCGTGTCCTCAAACAGACCGACCAGGTAAGATTCGCTCGCTTCTTGAAGAGCCATGACAGCCGAGCTCTGGAATCGAAGATCAGTCTTGAAATCTTGAGCGATTTCACGGACCAGACGTTGGAAGGGCAACTTTCGGATCAACAGCTCTGTGCTTTTCTGGTAACGCCGAATTTCCCGGAGGGCTACGGTTCCTGGCCTGTATCTGTGTGGTTTCTTTACACCGCCGGTCGCTGGAGCGCTCTTCCTAGCTGCCTTGGTTGCCAGTTGTTTTCTGGGAGCCTTTCCTCCGGTAGATTTACGGGCTGTCTGCTTAGTTCGGGCCATGGCTGCTCGTGGAAATGTACTTCTCGTTTGAAACTGAGACGAAGAATGGTTATTTTTTTGCAGATGTCCTCTAGTTTTTATGATAAACGCCAGCACACAATGTAATGGAAGCTACCTCTCTGAATGGCTGGATTCTGCCTGTTCGCTCGTTTGCCATTGGCTAGTTATTCGAGCAGCTGATTGGTCGAATTTAGAGCTGACGATTGGTCAGTAAAGGCTATATGACCATTGTCCTGGTTAACCCATGGGACTGCCATACTTTGTATTTCTACAAATGTCGTGCAATAAAGATTTGATTGATAAAGGCGCGCTTACTGGGACCTTTGTTCGCTACACTGTAAATTTGGCGTTTAGATCCTAAACATAAATCTAAACACAAATTTTGTCCATAGTTTTTGACACGTTTAAATTCCAACATGTTTAGAAATATTGTGCTTAGACCGTAAACACATAGCTAAACATGTTTAGAAAGTTTGTATTTAGAGCCTAAACACAAGCTAAACATGTTTAGTAATATTGTGTTTAAACCCTAAACACAATGCTAACATGTTTAGGAGTATTGTGTTTTGATCCTAAACACAAAGCTAAACATGTTTAGAAATATTGTGTTTAGACCATAAACACAAAGCTAAACACGTTTAGAAATATTGTGCTTAGAGCCTAAACACATAGCTAAACATGTTTAGGAAGATTGTGATTAGACCCTAATCACAAAGCTGAACATGTTTAGGAATATTGTGTTTAGAATCTAGACACAAAGCTAGACATAACCCTAAACAGAAAACTAGACACAAAATTTGTCCGCTTTTTTTAACATGTTTAAATGCACACATGTTTAAATTCATTACATGTCATGGATTTAAACACAAATTTTGTGTCCTGTCTGTGAACATGTTTCAGTACAAAAATATTCTCCCTGCTGGTTTGCTGTGTAATACACTCGGACTCAAGAATTGTATGTCGGAAGTGAACTGGCCTTCATTCTGATGTCAACGGTAGTATATTCCCAATATGACTTTCGATGCCTGCTGATATGTGATATCCAATAGAAACACCATAGATTTCACAAATCAGATGATGAGTATCCAGGAACAGCAAAACACAAATTGATGGAAAGAAAATAGCTGCAATCTGATGAATTCACAATTTTGCATGGACTGCAAGTTGTAAGATATAGGTGTTGTTGCTTATTCCTAGATATTCACAATCCTCAATGAAAAAATCTAACAATAAATGAAAGGAATAATAGTAAAGTTCTTAGTTAGTTGAATTTTATTGTCAATTAGTGCACTGCTACCATGATCATCACACCCGCGCCACTCATATTGGAATTTCGTGAAATGAACTTTCATCGTAACAAGAACGGAAGCTCAAGCGATCCCAAGATCATATGCCCATGAACAAACATAGTGAGATAGCAATGTGGTTACTCCTCAGATGGAAAAAGTGGCCACACAATAGGAAAATGCATGTCCTTTCCGCGGTGTCAGAATGCCCCCGAAATCATGGAATGCACATGGGCAACAATTATGTACATTCAAAGTACTGAATAAATCTATATAGACACTGTACCTTCATTCAAGAATTGTATTGGGTTCCAAGTTCTATAAGGAAAGTTCCGATCGATTTCAGGTGTATGTTGTAGCCAAAAATTCAACAAAAGTTAATACTTCATTTAAACTTAGGAGCAAGAGCTGCATGGCATCCGTGATTTCACTTCCAGCTGATATTTCCAACACTGAAACTGTTGTTGACAGTTCAGCCATCTGTGAGGGTGATTAATATCAACGACTATGGCTCCTCAGGCTCTTGGCATTGAAGTCCCACTTGACTCTTTCAGCTGTGAAACAACAGAGAAGCAACGTTAATAAAAATCCGAGTGACAGAAGTCCCCAAAGATTGACAATTAATGGGTATGAATGGTGGTGCCCCCGGTGGTCAGACTGTCATAAAAAAGCAATTCCAACTGACTTGTCGTGATCCCCCCCCCCCAAACACATGAGCATTTGGGGATAGAACCAAATTTCAGAAAACTCTGATACCGGTATGAAAGTTTTTTTTAGAATTTATTTTATGTTCCAGACAGACCCCAATATCAGTGTAGTCCTTTCCGGCCCCTCAGGCTGAATGTTATCCCGACACAGGGACCCCAGCCTTCGATCTATCCTCTTAAAACTAAGTCCAAATTAGTAAGCAACAAGTTACAATTTTCAAGCTGACCCGGTGTAGCAATAATGGTTGTCCCGCAGTACTGGTTGTCCTTCGGACAACCTGTACCTGGCAGTGGTTGTCCTGACTGAAATTGGGACACCCAGTTTCAGGTACCAGTTATCCACTCGATACATACATGTATTACTCTTGTACATGTTGTAATGCATTATATATTTATATTTGCACCCGGACAACTATTCATGGGGGACAACCTGTCTTATCACAACAGTGGCAATATTAGTTGTCCCCCATGATGCGCTGTCCATTATATTATCGGATAATATAGGTCACGGTATAAAGGTGACACATTTTCAGTGGCTCAGCAGCGGTCCCATGTAGTGCAGGGGAAAGAGGCGCGGTAATATGGATGAGAGGGGTTCCAGTAAGTTGTGGGTTCGAATCCCATCCGCGTCACATTATTTTTTTATTACGGTACATTTATCTTATTTTCCATGCTAATTTTTTCACGGATCATTTGTGGATTAATGACGCCAGGTGGACATTATATTTTGAGGCTAAATTTTTGTTACATATATTTTAATGTTCCTATTACTTAGTTCTATTTTCCAAATATATTTGGCGTATTATTCGTCAGTTTCTTCCTATCACAGTCAACAGTGTTTTTGTTGAACTGATGTACACTTTTTATATACAACAACATATTTCGCTATCAAATTAATCCATGTAGGCCTGCATAATAAGATGGAGGCAAACTAACACAATTCTAATTTTGAAATAGACACTGTAGGTACAGAAGTTGTGGCATTTTGTATTGCAATGTGGTTGTTTCAGGTTAATCCGAGGGTGGTGAATCCGAATCTGCTTGTTCCCAGATTAATTTTACATACGGAAACATCAGAACTGCTAATTAACCGTAATGACCAAGTCACTTGAGCATTTGGTGTCAATCTCTGCCGGGTAGGAAGGCCGTCTTCCCCCAGCCCCCCCCCCCCCCCTCCCCTTATATCATATCTTCCTAGCCTGTGCGAAACGACAATTTCTGCAAGAAATATTTAGCTTTTTAGAACGAAATCATTAACGATGACTTGTTTAGTATACTGTCCCCCCCTCCCCTCCCCTCTTCGCTACCCCAATTATCCTGAATATCGATATGTTTAACCATTTCCGTTAGGGGGTGAAACTTGACAGGATAATGTAATACAATTAACAATGGTCACTCTAATGGCCTCACGGTGAAGTCATCTTCCTTGAAAGTAGTTTTAAATCTATTTTAGCCAATTTTCATTATAAATATTTTTCGTACTCCTTGAGCTAGGGGCTGAAACCTGTGTGATGACGTCACAGTGACGTCATTATTAAAAAAGGCATTTTTGTGTTTCATTTCTTCGCAAACACTGCATGATAAATTAATAAATCAAATAGTTTTAGTCCACTTTTCCATGCGGAAAAGCAAACGTTTTGAAGAAAACTCACGAAAACATCACTTTTCTGATACCCACATGGCTTCCATTTTGAATTTAACCATTATTCTCTGCACATAGACTCAAAAAGACCCCAATATGATAAGCTACAAAGCTACGGAGTGTCAGCTCTCAAGTATTTATCGTTCCGGAGAGAGGATAGAAAGTTTGGTACGAGGGCCCCGATGTCCCCCCCCCCCTCCCACCCGGCCTGGTAGGGTTAATCCCACCGCATGGCATCACCACACAAGAATTTTTGCGGGAAAATTGCATGAACTCAAATTGGAAAAATCTGATTGAAAATTTCGGCCCAATAATTCAGATGCGACTTTGTGAATTTGAATGTGAATTTGATTACGTCATTGTGACGTAATCAAAGAGACTTTATAGTGTGCGCGCTTTCATCTCCTAACCCTAAGGGGTATTAAAACTATTTATACGGGTGTGTACGAAGATAACAAGAGAGCTGATACTTTCTGACTTTCCCACGAATCTTATTGCCGTCATTTTGAGACTATTTGCATGATAGTATGTGCAAAGGATCATGGGGAAATGACGGTCACGTAATATCCCCATAAAATTGTGCTTTCAGTCATTTCGTATTTTTCTTGCCTAAAAGAGCATAAAAGTAATTTATTTTGCCAAAACTAATTATTTTCTATCATATGAATTAGTTTTTTATATAAAATATCGAAAAATTTAGAAAATCAGTCCAAAAAAGAAGAAGCGAAAAATGACTTCCGAAAAGATGACGTCACTGTGACGTCATGATGGCGACCATCTTGAATTGTTTAGCATTTCATCATAGAGTTTGACTCAAATATATAGTATGGAAAGTTTCAGCCCTCTACCCAAGATATAACGAAAATAGATGGGGCGTTGAAACTCCCCAACCCTCCATCCTCAGGCAGGGACAACCTCCAAATCACCCAGACCTGGTAGGGTTAAACCAATCCATTTATCGGCTACGCATACTATCATTGCCTTATTGAGCCACTTTACATGCTGAGGCCTCGTACTGGACAACTATTCCCAGGTGACGGACAACCCTTAATACGACTTAGTTATAATCGCGATAAAACCTGGACAACCACTTCTATCGTCGGACAACGTATCCCCGGGTGTAGTTGTCCATGGACAACCTATGATAGTATCAGTTGTCCCGGGACAGCTCACAACAGTATATGTTGTCCATGGACAACCTGCCCCAGTAATGGCTGTCCGACGGACAACCACTAACCAGGACAACGTTCACCTTCATACCGGCCCAGGAGTCGAAATATTAAAATTAATTTAACAGTCACACGAGACAGCAGATCAAAAAATGTACCCATCACCTTTAAGAATTATCTGAACAAGCTGTCGTTGAAATTGTCGAGTACATGTAATTCACAATTAACGACAAAGCAGCTACACGTTACCAATAAATTAATGACACCTTGTTTCCATGCACTAATTTGCAGCTGTTTGAATGAATTTTGTCAAAGATATATTTTGAACACCAAAATAAAAATTAAAAAAATTATTGGCTACCTGTCACTCCCAGGCCCGCAAAACAAGAGGTTTGGGGGGTGTGGACGGTGGTATTACGGTGACGTGTCGAAATATTGGGTGTCTATATATAACCCCATGCTTTATATAAATCAACATCAAGGCGTGAAACGCACTTTGGGTGAATCGAGAAATAAACGGTTTATCGCCAAACAAAATACATCAGCATATTCTACAAGTATCACTTTATAATTAGTAAATTTGTGCAATTTTTTACCTTTGCCGGGCGATTCAAAATCCAACCAGACTGTCCATCCATCTAGGAACAGCCCGAATATGGCGGGCTTCGTTCTCAATTCTGATTGGTCAGTCGAGACACGCCTCCGGCAAGAGAGGTCACGCACAGATCAGCTGTCGCAATTGACCAATCAGAATTGAGAACGAAGCCCGCCATAATCGGCCTGTTCCTAGATGGATGGACAGTCTGGTTGGATTTTGAATCGCCTGGCAAAGGTGAAAAATTGCACAAATTTACTAATTTGACGATGGGAATATATAAAGTGATACTTGTAGAATATGCTGATGTATTTTGCTTGGATGTAAACCGTTTATTTCTCGATTCACCCAAAGTCTGTTTCACACCTTGATGTTGATTTATATAAAGCATGGGGTTATATATAGAGACCCCATAATTCGACACGTCACCGCAATACCACCGTCCACACCCCCCAAAACTCTTGTTTTGCAGGCCTGTGCTGTCACTGGAGACAGGTATTTTATTTGTCTACCCGTCTTTTTATAAAATTACCTGTCAGGGGGAGGCAGACGTGTAAATTTCGACTCCTGCAGCTTGAGATTGAACCCAAAACACATGGCTTGTAGGGCAGATGTTCTTATTCATCAGGCCATCACAATTGACCAGATTTACAGTTAACAACAGAATACAGTAATCCTACAAGGGTAACACACCGGTTCTTGTCGAATCACCGAAGTTAAGCATTGTTAAGCTCGGTCAATACTTGGACAGGATGCTGTACTGGCTGGACTGATCAGTGTCCAGGGTAATAGGAACTGTGAGCACTCTCGTGTTATGGTACATGTAGGCACAGTTGTGATAGGACTGAAACAAGGTTGAAAACGATGCTAAACCCTACTACTCACCCCCTCCTACAAGGGTACCTAATTTAAATTACACTACATTAAAGGCACAGGCCTCAATTTAAGGTGGTAACCTGTTTTCGGGTTGCCTGGAGGTTGCCATATGAAAAATAGTGGTAACCTATTTTCTGGTCCTCATAATTTTGACTGATAATTGACAATAGGTTAATAATTATGCAATAGGTTACCATAGGTTACCAATGTAGATTTCATGGTAACCTGTTGAGAGGTTACCATCAGCACTCCTTAAATCGAGGACACCTTTCCCAGGTGGAGTTAGAGTTTCATGATTCTTTACAGCTGCATGGGCAAGCTATACAAAGAACTGGAAGACAAGGATTAGGAATGCCAGTATTTTTATAAACTCCAAATGAATAAGGTTCTTTGGGGCTCTAAATTTATAAATCAAACAAAAGAACTTGAGATTTCTCATTAACAGTACTTACATCCTTTCTGTAAATAAAATCTGTAGTGTTGCAGGAACTCTTTGCATACTTCACACCATCTTCTGTTCGAGTGAGGTGTTCCAGTACATCGTAACTTTTGATTCTGGCATCTTCCTTCTATAAAAATATTAATATATTATATAAATAGGCATACATGTATCATATTGTGTGTCATATTATCAGTATTGTTTGATTACAATCATGTGAATGTACTTATTCAAGGGAGTATGAAACACCATTACTGTACTCGATGGATTATTAATATATGTAATTCAAGCTTTCCAAATATATATGGCATAAAACTGTAAAACAGAAATGTCAAAAAGGGTTGTCACTTTCACTGACCCAGAACGCATCCTTTGTGATTATATGTCCCATACATTTGTAAAGAACAGAGATGATAGACCTATACTTGTTTATACATGCATTTGAAGTTTTGATAAATCATATGAAATATTTTCACAAAATACATATACCGGTACTCTAACACTAATTACAGTGGGATTTAAAAGTTGCCAACAAGAGGCAAGAGGTGCACTTGAATGGCTGTTGGTAAATTTGAGTAAGAATTAGGCCCCCCTCAGCCCCACAACCCACCCCGCTCCGAGATGTTTGAATCCCCTGTATGCTCTGACGCACCCCCCCCCCCCCCCCCCCCCCCCAACAAACTGAGTTATTACTTTGTGGATCGCCTACTCAGGAAATCATATATTTACAAACCTTCAACAGAAGCCTGTGGCAGAAGGAAAACCGGCACTTTTCAGTTTGATCTGTAATATCAACATAGAGACACCCCATAGTCTATCCACAGGTACAGAGGAGTCTTCTAAGTTCTAGTCAAAATCCTGAAAATAGTTGCATGCAGGCAGTTTTACTATAGTGAGTAGTTTGTCATTGACAGAGCGAACAAATGCATTCTGACCCCCTCGACCAACACTGCAACTTTGTAAGAATTTTGGCAGAATGTGACCACGGTCCACAGTGTCCTTATTCCTACGAATTGGGCTCTCATTTCGGCAAAAAAGGAGAACTGTTGACATTAGAACCTTGATTTTTGGCATGAAGGTGCATTAGGGGACTGTTACCAGCAAGTTCTGAGCTGACCTACTCTTGATGACAATTTAAAATCACTGCTGATTCTGACTTGGGCAGTGCCCAACTTAATATAGGCAGGATTCAACTGGGGGTTGGGGAGAGGGATTTCCAAGAGTTTAGCTGGCGTCGGAGTCCTAATGCCTACCCTTCGTAGGTCCTGTGATATTAGTCACACTGCCAGGTAAGAAAATGAACAGAGCAAATTGAAAAAGTTAATACCTGTACTATCGTACTAAACTATTTCAAACTGTTAGAAAGTTCACCGAAGCTTCTTACCGAGGTTCCTATAAAACTACCTTTATTTATCTCCAGTACAGAAAAGCAGCTACGGGTAATAACTCAGTGCCTGAAAAGCATAAACTACATGTGTACCGAAAAAAAAAATGTGTACGGTACAGGGAAATCCAACAAACCAAGTGTACCGGTCACCACCATGGTTTGTCTGTCCTTGGGTGTCTTCGTCGATATTGCTGATGTTAATAAAAATATAAATATCTTCTTCTTTTTTCCGGAATATAATTATTTCCAAAATTTTCATACAACACAATGACAGTGCCCACATTTGGGCCATTACATGCCGAATGAACATACATTTATGAATGGCAATGAAGCAAAGACTACGGTGAAATAAAAAATACCCCCCCCCCCCCCGACCACCTCACCACCGCAATTGATGTTGTTAATAACAATATAAATATTTTTTCTTTTCCCCGAATATAATTATTTCCCAAATTTTCATACACAATGATGAGCAATGACAGTGCCCACATCTGAACAATTACACCTGCCGAATTGAACAATACATTATAAAAGATAAAAAATTCAATTCAATTCAATTCAATTCAATGTTTATTGTACTGAACAATGAAGCAAAGACTACGATGAAATACTCTCCAACGTCATCAGTCATTCCAAGTCATGATGCGGCACCATACAATTCAATGCATCGAGGCAACACCCCTCCCCCCCCCCCATCATCGTGATAAAAAAACCACGTTTGCCAAATTTACTTGAAAAATAGCTGTTCATTTTACCTTCGAAGATTGCAGGTCAATGCCTACTCGGTCGCGAGCAAAATGACATGATGTCTGACTTATATAAAGCATGGGGTTATATATAGAGACCCCATATTTCGACACTTCACCCTAATACCACCGCCCACACCCCCCAAAACTTTTGTTTTGCGGGCCTGTGGTCTCACATCAAATTCAACGGCTAATAAAATGAGTGATACAGGCATAAAACTGTACATCTCTGTCATAAATAACATCGATGAGACAAGATTCTTACCTTGTTGTTCAACATTTTATCGTTCAACATCCACTGACTTTGTCGTCTTGCAGAAGTGACCGTTTCGCGCGCGCGCAAATGTGTGACGTCAGACGAGACAAGTGTTGTAATATGAAATAGGCAAAGCCTAGAAACGAACGAAGTATACTTCTTTTGTTCGCTTCTGACTTTGCCTTTTTCGTATCAATTCTTTTTTTTCGCAAACCATATAGGTCTATATATAGTCACTGTTATATTACGGAAGCTTAGAAGGGACATTGAAAATTATATACATATACATGTAGGCGCACCTAGTGCGAGTTCTTTTCATTTTCCTGGTCGTTTGTGGCTTGGTGATTTCTGATGAAATACTGGCAACCCAAAGTTTGGAATTGCTGTGGTTGTGGATAATGCGTTGAATATTTGATCAATCGGGAAACGTATTGTTCTTTATCTGACATAGCAGACTGCCTATACCATATAGTATATGTTTCACACATTTCAAGGTCCGAAAATATGAATTATTTTCAGTATAATCAAATACAGTCGATCAGAATTGATACTCTGGATAGGATCTGGGATAAAATATGTTGATCGAATATATAAACCACAACATATTGGGATGCTTCTTCATTATAAATTAATTTAAGGAATGAAACTGATAGAATTATTTTAATTTTATCCTTGAATGAAAAATTAAGAATGCCAAACTGTTCGAAGAGAGATATTACTATATATATAATGGACAGAAATATTGCGATGTTTATAGTTATATATAATCAAATTATTGTAAACAAATGAAAAACAAGCTTGATAGCTTATGAAGCCAGGACATTCCACCTTGAGGACATTTACCCCTGTAGACATTTCCCTAGATATTTCCTCCTTCAAACATTTCCCTCTGTGAACATTCCCCACTCCCCCTCCCCCTTTTTTTTGTACTATATTAAACTACAAATGTGTACCGGTAACACACTGAAATATTTTAAGATACTTTTAACAAGATTTGTATGATTTAGTAAAATATTGTAATAGATACCTTGGGTTTTGCCATGAATTACTTTCTTTTCAACAGGGCACTATTTTGACATGCATAATTCATCTCAGCATATCTGTGCTAATAAAGAATTCAATTGAATTGCGCAAGTGTATGTTACATTATTGATTGTTCGCCTCATGTAGGTGCTTTTTTTTCATTCATGTAGACCTGTGCTAATTAGCAAATAAACATCTATTCTATTCTATCGTATGGATAAAAATATTTATTTATTTATGACTACGTAATAGTTGTTAACGTATAGGATGTATACTACCGGTACCGTAGCTATTGTTTTGTCATGCCGAATTATAGAAAATAATGAATAATAATAGAGAAATGCCCCAAATTTGTTTTTGTCAATATTTCAATTTTGTTAAACTTTTGTACGAACTCATAGTACAAAAATATATAGGAAGGGGGGGAGGGGGGAATGCATGTCTAAATATCGGGGGGGGGGGATGCATGTCTAAATATCTGACTTTCTAAAATTTCGTTTTATAAGTTGTTTGAGTTCTTGGTAAAATTTTGCTGTTTGACTTCAAAGCTATTCATGAATTGACCCCTCAGAAGTGTACGGATCTAAACACAATAAAATCTGCAATAAACTATAGTTGATGAATGTGTTTGTTTTATGAACTTTACTTGCATCTTGGTTGTCCGTACCTATTAATTTAATGTCTAGATCTAGGCCATAATCTGAAGTGAATGGATGATATCTGACGGTTCAGACAATCGCAGTGTCACCGTTTACTTGGAAATGATTTTTTGTCTGTTATAATTAAAATCCCCTATTGATAATCAGCTTGTTGTGACCCCCTCCTCCCTTTTCTTTGCGAACTTTGGATGACCCAATTTATCACGCGGACGTCAGCGACAGAACTTGAATGGCTTGATTGTGCTACGGCGTAAGGTCACAATTCCGTGGCAAATGTTTATTTACAAAATGATTATCTCTTTACGAAACATCGGATTAACCTAATAAGCGGCTTACATTTATAGATGGACACGTTATCATGGGCGTCGCTAGGTTTTTCAAGAGGGGGTCAAGTTATCGCGTAGCACTTTAGGCGAGGGTCCAGGGGCCGCCTAGGCCCCGGAAGCTCCGGGGTCCTAGATCGCCGGAGATGCGTTCTAAGCGGTTTCCCGGAATGAAATCTGAACATAATATATGCAGATTTAGGGTTATATTATACAGCTCTGAGACCTTAGATGGTCTGAGATGCATTCTGAGCGATTTTCAACAATTAAACTAACACGTCATTTGTCAAATATCAGTATTATATTTTATTCTCTTGTCATCTTGAAAACACAATAATAACGCTTTGGGCCTATATACCTCGTAGGCTAACCCAGTGGCGTCGGAACGTAATTGAAGGTTGGGGACCACTATCACAGCCCAACAGGCGGGGGTCCAGGGGCCGCCTAGGCCCCGGAAGCTCCGGGGTCCTAGATAGCCGGAGATGCGTTCTGAACGTTTTCCCGGAAATAAAACTGATCATATATGCATGCACATTTATGATTCTATTTTCACGAAAAAAAAATCGCAATTATAAGCATGCATCGATATTGAAAACATCGCACCTCCTGCCTTCATCCATTTGACGTTCTAGTTATATTTAAAACATACAAAACGATGACTTATAGTTCTTGGGAGGGAAACGAATATGCCTACAGATACGATTCATTCACACAAGGATAAAACAAGGAAATCCTCACAGCCCAACAGGCGAGGGTCCACAGCCGTTTAGGCCCCGGAAGCTCCGAAGTTCCAGATCTCCAGAGACAAGTTCTAAGAGTTTTCCCAGAAATAAATTCGAACGTAATGTATGCAGATTTATGGTTCTATTTTCACGTATGTTTCGCATTTATAAGCACTCATCGATATTGAAAAAATCATACTTCATGCCTGAATCCATTTGACTGTTTAGTTATATTTATCACATAAAAAGAACACATAAAAACCGATGACCTTTACATGATGGAACATTAGAACCAATATGATAGCGATTCATTTACACAAAGCTAAAATGAACAATCGTCACAGCCTGACAGGCGAGGGTCCAGGGGCCGCTTAGGCCCCGGAAGCTCCAGGGTCTCCGGTTGCCGGAGATGCGTTTTACCCGTTTTCTCGGAAACAAATCTGAACACAATGTATATAGATTTATGGTTCTATTTTCACATTTGTTTCGCATAAACCCGCATCGATATTGAAGAATATGCCGGACTCCATTTGACTTCCTGGTTTGACACAAACAAAACGGGCCTTTTACACACCACTACACGTCTTGGCACTCTATCTATAATTTTTTTGTTTTTTTTATTTTATGTTTTTGTTTTTGTTTTCTCTGTTTTTGTTTTTTGTTTTTTTTGTTTTTTCTTTTGCTTTTTCTTCTGTTTTTTTTTTTGGTGCGGCCAAGGGGGTCGTTCGCACCGGACGACCCCCCCCTAACGACGCCCCTGTGTTAGGTATCTTGTTACTCATGTTTTCACTTTGTATTACTATTTCTTGTAGTACACTGAACTATTGTGTGTTTGATATGGTTTCTCGGCCATAACCAATGTGAATAGAGGCTATCACGGAAACCAGCGCCATGTTGGATACGGGGCAAATCGACGGGGCAAGCGAGCACATGGCCGCCGTAAAAAAATCAGTTTCCTGGTTTACCGCACCTGTATCCTTTTTATTCAGTTTATGTGGTTTCTCTCGTCCTTGTCATGTCGCTTTTGTAAATAAAGATCGCCATTTTGTTCAACAACACAGATCACGTGCCTTTTGTCCTGATTTAGATCGTTTTATCTAATAAATATTCATGTGAAGGGAGGCTCTTCTTGGCCCCGCCCACTTTTGCAGCCCGGGAAGTTTGACGGTGGTTTTATCCAACAGCGGTTTTGAGGAATTATTCAGAATTATGTGAGTAGTCTTGAGTGAAACAATATTACAGATATAATCTCTAGGATATTATCAATGAGAAGTAAAAATTTCAAAATATATAGATATTTTTTTATTGCCAAAAACGAGGAGCAAAATGAAGAGTGGAAAACGGGCACCTGCTCACTCTCGCTGTCAGCATCAGAGTACAGCGTAATTTTTTTTTCAGAACTAGTATAGATTCTGACATCTGAGGTATGTTGGTCTGAGATTATTTAACCTAGTGATATTTTGAATTAATTGACCTGTCTCTGGCATGTATGAATTAATAAAACCAGTAATAGCATCGTATTATGTATAGGGCAAATTTCTCTATTGAAGGAGGGTCAAGAGGAGTGGGAGTATCGGCTCATTGCCAAGCTGTAATAGTAGGGCCTACCGTTATTCCTACTCCGTCACGTTTGGAAATTAAGTTTTGTAGCTGAGATATCAACTAATTTCAATATTTGATAAAGCTGAAAGAAAGCGCGCCATACCAATATCTTAACAGAATTATAATATCTTGTTTACAGAAAACTTGAAAATGGCCGAAAAAACGGACCACAGTGATTTCCTGCAATTAGGTGTGGGAGAACTACAGGACTATTTAAGTCTTCGTGGCCTCAGTGTTTCTGGCAATAAATGCGAACTGGTTGCAAGGGCATTCACTGCATGCGAAATGAAATTACCAGTGAAAGTGAATGAGATGGAACACAGGAAAAAACTTCAAACAGAGTACGAGAATAGGGTTAGGGCCCATAACATTCCAGATCCCAGACAAATCGAGGGTGACCAGTGGAAAAAAGAAGTCTCAAAGTGGCCCCTCGTAGATATGGGAAAGATTTTTATGTATATTTTGGAAAAACGGGAACACGACACAACATATGTTGGGAAATATAAAACGTCCAAGGCTTATTCCTATTTTAATAGCGGATTTGTCGGCACCATATACTCGTCACAGGTTAACGACAAAGTATGTGTTTTGAAAGGGCACGTTACACCATCACAACGAGTTAGAGACGAACCTCGAGAGGTGTGGGTGGCCTTAAACAACGATGGGACAGTGCTTACAAGTTGGTGTACTTGCACGGCTGGATTCAGTCAAACTTGTAACCATGTCGTAGCGATGCTGTACAAAGTAGAGTTCGCAATTGCGCACGATATGAATAAAATATCTTGTACATCCGAAAGCTGTAAATGGAACGAAAGCACACAAAGAGATGTTGTTCCCAAGAAAATAGCCGATTTGGTCTTCCGCTCAGACACATACAGTAAAAGGAAAGAGAACATTAGTTCGAGAGAAAGGACGTCTTCATTTATGCACGAGTTTGATCCCCGCAGGCCAGGGAACGACTGTGTTAATGCAGATGATATTGGTTCTTTCCTAGAAAAGCTGAGTGTTGTTTCTCCATCCGCTGTTGTATTTACCGGTTTAAGTTCCCAGGTGGAGAACCCTGTAAATAGAGCTTTTGAATCTGTTCCTGAAATGGCATCCAGGTACGCATCTGAAAATGGTGAAAAGGATGAAGCAACATTAGTAGGAGGATTTTTGGAATCTTTATATTTTTCGGAAGATAAGATAAAGATGTTAGAACAAGGTACTCGTTCCCAGGCAGATTGTACTTTGTGGGCGGAACAAAGACTAGGCCGCATCACCGCATCAAAAGCCCATTCTGTGTTCACTAAGGTCAACACATTGCTGCACAGCTGCAATACAAAAGTTCGATATTCCAGCTTAACTGGTGATATAGTTGACGGTGGTAAGTCATTAGAGGGAGTCAAGGCCATCAAATATGGTAGAGAACATGAGAAAGACGCCAGGGATGAGTTTTATAAGAAAGAATGTGTTAAGCATGATTGTGCTCGTTTGATATCTGTGGGTCTATGTGTTTCTGGTGAGCTACCGTATCTAGGAGCGAGCCCGGACAACATTCTGGTCTGTAAATGTTGCGGCAGATCCACCGTGGAATACAAATGTCCATCAAGTTTGTCCGGGAAAGACATAGCATCGTCTGTAAAAGATGTAGATTTCCTTTCTGAAGATGGCGATTCAATTCATTTAAAGCGTAATCACAAATATTACACTCAAATGCAGATGCAGATGGCGATGTCCAAATGTGAACAAAGTTTTTTCGTTGTTTGGACCGACTGTTCGTTGTTTGTGGAGAAAGTTCTTTTCGACCAACATTACTGGGACAGAGTAAAGACCAATCTCGTCCTATTTTATAAGAACTATGTTGTTAAGGTTTTGTTAGGCAAAAGAACCATATTTTACTGTCCAGTTTGCAGCAGTCCGTGTGTAGAAGAAGACGAAATGTCCAAAGCAGGTGAAAACAGTGTTTGTTGTGACCAGTGTCTGCTTTGGCATCATTGGGACTGTGTCGCCTTCAGTGGTGACATTGGCTCATCGTGGGTGTGTTCACCTTGCTCCGAGTCGCAAGAATCAAAATAACAGTTATAAACTGGGTGATCGTGCTATCTCCGTATCATCGCGTTTAAACTGAATCGCACATCGGGAGTTTATACGATCGATATAGAAAAAACATCTGATCATTCTAATGAGAACAGCTATCGCTTTAGGACGAAACTAAATTAATGTACATGAATTGCTGGCAAAAGTCTGGTTTATTCTGGCATTTACAGGGAGTATGGAAGCATCCACAGTAGTATATAAAGGCGAATCGAAGCGTAAAAATGACGATTTTTGTATAGGGATGATAGAAAAAGTAAGATGGGGATCGCCCCTTTTACACCTCAATTTGCGCTTTATATACTACTATCCCCTCCCCGCCCGTCTGCATGTTATTGGGGGAGGAATATCCGAATGTGACGCACCCCCGATGTATATATACTTCGTCAGAATATAATATTGCGATGTTAGGAATGCATTCATCTTCCATCATTGTATACAAATTAACGATGTCAAGGAATTAATGATGACGAAATGTGTGGTGAGGGTTTTATTTTAATTCACATTCTCCATGCATCGGAAACACTGGAAAGTTACTGGGGTCAGATATTAACATTCTTTGTAAATTCATTTGGTATAAATTGATAAGCAGATCTTCACATACAAGAGTTGGTTTACAGCAGAAAATAACTTTAATTCAATCTATCGATATTCCGGCTTCATACTACATTGCGGATCACTATGGCCTGTGTCTTACGATGTCTAATTAGCAATATACTCTCTTAAATAGTTAGATTGGAATTAATGACCAATCTATTCCGATTGAAAATCAGTCTATTAGATTAGACTCCATGTCTACCGCCCCCTCCCCCTGTCTCCCATTTCCACCCTCATTTACACATTCAAAACGCCACGCTCACGTAGATATTCACATGGGATATTGCTACCCGCCCTCCGCATTTCACCCCACCGCCTCAAAAATGCTAGGAGATTTATGCTTTCCCTACTACTCGTAAGATCGCAAATACATATTATTATTCAGTTGATCAGTTTTATACTGTTTTAGTAGTATCACCTGGATGACTCAAAGTATCCACTCCAACGATTATTTTTGCCACTTTTGAGAGTGGATATAAAAGAGCAAAAAACAATATTTCTTTTTGTATGAAACAGTTTTTTTGTAGAACTAATTTAACTATTTTTTGTCTTCACAAAACAGTTAGTTTATCCCCCAAACATCACTCTTTATCCGTACATTACCAGTAGACTTGACTGTTTTCCCCCCCAAATATATACTTCTCTTGATATATGCTGAAATGCTGAATTTTTCCTCTCAAATATATATACTACTCCTTATATATAGTTATGAAATATACGGTTGAATTCATACTATTGATAGTTTCTTCTATATACACTACAAAAGGTTGAACGACATACAGAAAACTCATTCATGAATTACTTCGTATAAATTCCAATGTTCGTATATATAATCTGTGTTTATAAGGTCCAGCTTACCTTAAGTTAAATGTTGAGTTTCCATAACCATTGTTTAACCTGGTATATAATTTTCCCATATATATTTTGACAGAGAATGGTGACATTTATTTACGTCACTTTCAGCGAGACGTTCATAGCAAATACGGTAAGAATACAACAAGAACGAATAAAAGTATACACAAGATTGAGGCTGTCATTTTCTTCAATTGTCTTCCTTTGTAGGAGCTATATATTCGCGTCCGCGCTGGCTCTACGAAGTTCATTTGGGTGAAGAAAATAATATAACAATTTGGTGTAATCAGTTCTTATAATGCTATGAGAAATGTCGTTTTATTTACACTCTCAGAAATATTCAGGTAAAAGTCCTGAACAGATTAGGCTATATATCCACAACTCAATTTCAGGGATTTTGGCTGAAATTCAGGGCTGATTACCTGAATTTCAGGAAAAAGATCCCTGAATGAGATGATTTTCCCTGAAATTCAAGCAAATTTATCACCCTGATTAGTAAGCTCCCGACCCTATCCAGGTACGTTAAATCCCTTAAAATTCAGGTAATTTAGCTTTAATTCATGGTTGATATACCTGAATTTCAGGGAATTATTCCTGGGTTTCAGGTAAAATCCCTGAAATTTAGTTGTGGATGTGCAACCTGATCTATTCAGGATTATTCCTTGAATATTTCTGAGAGTGTATGCAAAGTTACGCAAACGGAGGGATCAAGTTAACCTGTCGTTAATTCTCTGATAAAACAGTTAAGTAACGCACAATGGGTCTAACAAGTTGCACAGTGCACAACAAGTGACAACGATGTCGTCAACCAGTCCCAAGCAGCTGATACTCATTTCGTTGCGCAAGATTCTGTACCATTTCAATCGTCCAATCGCCTGTTCCACATATATACGGACGTTGGCGACACGTGAGGTGAGTTTCACATCATCAGCGACCATTTGCAGAGAACCTTGTGTGCTCGGAGGAATTGCAATTGAACATTGGATGGCCAGCAAGTGGTCTCTAATTTTGAATCCCCGATCTGCTAAGAGCTGATCAAACGGTTCCAAAAGCGCAAAAAACCCGGAGTCGTTGACAACAAACTGGTCACTGGCCCTCCCCCCATAACAGTTTGAGACAAATGAAATTTGACCGGTAGGTGTAATAGATACTAAGATTTTGAAAGTACAGTGGTGCTTGTATTCTGACCAGCATGCTGCCTGATTATCCAGGGAAGACGGTGTTTCAATAAACACTTCTGTGCAGTCAATTATAGCTCTAACTTTGGGGAACCATTTTCGGAAGCAGGCTGGTAAACTTTTTCGAACATCCAACCTAGATGGCCAGATAATCAGCCAACCCAATTCACGTCTTATTAGTTTGATCCAGGTTCCGAATATCGAACTGACCAGGCTTTGGCTAATAGAAAATCGGAAACCCAGATCATGTTCCAGTAAACCCAGGCGCAATCGCATCATTACTAGAAGAAACTCCTGTTCCAAAGACAGTTTTCTTCTCGGACCAGGCCGTTTATACTCCCCTGCTTTTTCTAATATGGTTTCTGATGCCGTCTCTCCCATTGTTTGCTTTTCCCCCTTCCAATATTGCATAGCTGATGCCTTGGCCCTTAAGAAATTGAAAACGTGTAAAAACAATAGAGTTCCAGTAAACCCCGTGTAGAAGTGGACGTCTGCTTCTCTGGTCAGCTGCTCAAATTGCAAGCCAGGTCCAACACATATCTTCGCATCGTTACCTTTCACTGATTTTGCCGGTTTGGTCTCCGGAGTCGGTTTCCTTTGAACTTTCGGACGTACTTGGGGTGACTTCTTGCTACTATCCCATGGTCGCATAAAAAGTACTGGATGAGGATTGGCAGTTGTTGGTTTGCCGTCCGGGAAATGATTGGAACACACCAGCATGTATTTACCCAAATGGAATGGGTCTCTTCCCCTTCTTAAATTTCTTTCCCAAATTTTCTGTTTCTCCGGGTCGCGCGGAACAGCATGAAACTGGAGATGTTCCACATGAGAACGGGCAACAATTTTATCTCCGTAACGTTTATCATTTGTACAACCTCCCACACAACATCTATCACTCTTGCCCATCTTATTGCTCGTGAACTGTAATAACAACGATTCATATACCATACTTATGTTATCAAAATTATTTATGATTCAAATTCGTGGAATATTGTATTTCGTTCTTTTAGAAATTATGCAATTTCAGGTTTCTCTTCTAATTATCTTTTTTATTTTCACTTATTCCTGATGTAGAGAAAATTGTCCAAGCTGGATTTGTCTTCTTCAAAAATAAAAATAATAATATCAGAAAAGATATATTCCCCCGTCTATATGCATACACTCGAAAAAAAAGACTGCTTATTTCTTAATTTTGAAATCGTTAATTAATGAATAATTATTATTTTGTTGGGACAGAAAAAATTAGTTGCATAGATTAAGATTAAATGTCTTCTCTTGTTATATCCACTGATAAATCCCTCATTTTAAAATTCCATTTCCAACGTCCTACATGAACAGTACGGTTATAGTCTCCCCCATCCTCCCCACCACTCCCCTGTCGCACTCGTCTAGAGCCTCCGAAATATGTGACAGAAATATTTGGCAGTATTTTACAAAACTGTGCAGTTGCTAGATATCATTTTTTGCATCATTTAATTCATAATGCCCCTAGGTTAGTTAATCACAGACCAACAGACCTCAGATGTCAGAATCTATACTAGTTCTGAAAAAAAAATTACGCTGTACTCTGATGCTGACAGCGAGAGTGAGCAGGTGCCCGTTTTCCACTCTTCATTTTGCTCCTCGTTTTTGGCAATAAAAAAATATCTATATATTTTGAAATTTTTACTTCTCATTGATAATATCCTAGAGATTATATCTGTAATATTGTTTCACTCAAGACTACTCACATAATTCTGAAATTCCTCAAAACCGCTGTTGGATAAAACCACCGTCAAACTTCCCGGGCTGCAAAAGTGGGCGGGGCCAAGAAGAGCCTCCCTTCACATGAATATTTATTAGATAAAACGATCTAAATCAGGACAAAAGGCACGTGATCTGTGTTGTTGAACAAAATGGCGATCTTTATTTACAAAAGCGACATGACAAGGACGAATTGAATTGAATATCTCCGACTTATTATGTCCTAATTAGGGAGATAATTTTCTCCTAATTAGGAGATAAAAAGTCCCCTAATTAGGAGACAAGTCCTAAATAGGAGATAATAAGTCCTAATTAGGGGATATCTCGGATTTTTTTCACACTGCCTGGCACTATTACGCTTCCGTACAGTGAGCCATACATGCTAGTTTGTTATTGTTCGGGATAAATTGTTCACGTGATCGCCAACATTGTTACGACAGAATCCGTAGGATTGCATTTGATATGAACTGTACCTCTGAAGTTCAGTAAAGAAGGCGTATTTTAACTAGAGCCTTAGGATGCAACGTATCTTGCTGCAAATAGGTGCATATTATCATTTATTGTTGTCAACATACATGTAGTTCTAATTTTGCGTACATAGTTCTGCGCTTGTGATCAAGGAGATCTGATATTTCCTAAAATAAGACTCCGAGGTTTATCTGACCATGTGCTAAGACGCCGTACTTTTTCGAGCGATGGGATGGCGTGCCTTTCGCCGCCATATTGCAAAATCAAGTTTGCAGAGTCTCCATCGAATGACGTAAGTTACGCTTTCTAGTTCCATTCAGATATCCCTTATTGTTCGTGAATGTTTTGATATTAATGTGACCGTTATTATGTAAGTGGGAATTCTTATAAACCAGCTAATTACAAGGGAATTACTATTAATATTTGTTTCGATAAAGTTTTCAATTCCGTGTTAAATAATCGGGCGCCAATAATCGCCTTGATGAGACCTTAACGAAACACTCCTTTATTAACCCAGTACAAATAGGTTACTATCCATCATATGTTTATTCTCAAATCACTAACTGATAAATATATTAAACCGGCTTCTGGGAAATTGTTCACATGTTTTGTGGACTTTAGAAAAGCCTTTGATACGGCGAGTCGAATGTAGGTCACTTCAAACCACATCCCTCCCGGTCATTTCCTCCCAAATTGGTCATCTCCCCCCCCGATTTCTGTCACCCCCTCCCCCGTAGTTTTGCCATCTCCCCCCCCAAAAATAATTAACTGTAGGACGAAAACTCTATAAAAATTTAATACTATAACTATACATTTATTAACAACTACAAATACAACATGGTAGGGCGGTGGAGGGGGTTTTCGTTCACTTAGTGTTCAGCGTGATCTGTAGTCTAAAATAAATGGAGCATGCATACGAAAATTACACTGATTGGTAGCTCTGCCTATGTGTTACTAAAGTGTCCAATCAAAAGAGTGAAAATCTAATTCACAGGGGAGAGGAGTATAATTATGTAAACAGTAGTGCTGGAGGTAGAAACCGATCAGGGGAGGCAGTTTCCGATCACCCCTAATTTTTAACATGAAAAAAATTTTTTGCACCTTTTTGTGTTGTGAATTTGTTAAAGCACTCATTATTCTGCAACTTAGAGTGATACAATCATTAAATGTAATGATAATTAATATTATTCAACTGTTTTATGTAAGTGCCTTTATGCCCCACTTTTAGAGATACTTCTCAAGGGTACTTCCCATTGAAATAACACGAACCGAACCAAAACTGCCTCCAACATTAGGACTTTTTTCAGTTGAGATATTTTTTCCTTAAAACGAGTAATTTTTATATCAGAAGGATAAAGAAATTATTTTACAAAGGAATTATTTACCCAGGCAGTTAAGCTAAATGAGGGAATAACCGACTTCAAAAATATTTCAAGTCAATGTGACAAATGGAAGGGATGAAGTAAGCCTATAGCTTATCTCCCCTTTTTAAGGCTATCTGGAGAACATTTGCACGGTGGGGTGCACTACTTCTGAAGGGGTAATTCTTGTGTTTTTCATGGAAAATTTCCCTGGAGTCTTAACTGTGGTAGGGTAGGAATCCACAGAAGCAATATTTGGTTGTGAAATGTTGTACTGATGCTAAAGATCCCAAAACAAGACAACAACTAAGAGGGTGATTGAAAACTACCTCCGATCGGAAATACCCTCCACGACCCTATTGGTAGAGCACATAAATACATTTTTTTTGCCGCAAATAATAATTTGTTATTGATGTGATAGCTGGTGACTTTTGATCATCAGAAGTCCATGGCCAATCTCCACAGGCGACAATGTTACTGTTGTACTCCACAGGAGCTGGTGACTTTTGATCATCAGAAGTCCATGGCCAATCTCCACAGGCGACAATGTTACTGTTGTACTCCACAGGAGCTGGTGACTTTTGATCATCAGAAGTCCATGGCCAATCTCCACAGGCGACAATGTTACTGTTGTACTCCACAGGAGCTGGTGACTTTTGATCTTCAGAAGTCCATGGCCAATCTCCACAGGCGACAATGTTACTGTTGTACTCCACAGGAGCTGGTGACTTTTGATCATCAGAAGTCCATGGCCAATCTCCACAGGCGACAATGACGTGAATGTTACTGTTGTACTCCACAGGAGCTGGTGACTTTTGATCTTCAGAAGTCCATGGCCAATCTCCACAGGCGACAATGTTACTGTTGTACTCCACAGGAGATTAGAGTACGAGTTCCTAAAGTGAGATTAAGTGAGAAGCCCCTGATAAGAATTTGTTCTACTCCACAGGTGTTAATGAAACCAGCCTCAAACTAAGTAAACAGTAAACATTGCCTCACAAAAGGACACCATGATATAGTATTCATAAAAAGAACGTTTAGAAGATAAAAGAAATGAGAAATAGGTGTAATTTGTAATAATATAATAATTTATGATGACCAGTTATACTCATACTCAAGTAATTTACCCCGAAAATATTGGGGGAGATGACCAATTTGGGTGGGAGATGACTGGGGGGGAAATGGTTTCGGGGGGAAATGGTTTGGGGGGGAAATGACTACATCCTGTTGAGTCATATATTCAGTTGTTCGGGTAGTCACTTGTGCATGCCCAGTGAAGAGATTTGAGCACGGGTCTGTTGACTTCCGGTGGCTATCACATAAGGGTGCAGTCCACAGAAGTGGCATACACAAATTAAAAATTGCACCGGTAAATTGAGAATATGTACAGCACTTTCAAAGAGCATTTCGAACAAGAGAAATATTTGACAATTATTAAAAAGAGAGAAGATAGAAAACACCTTACAGCCCTACGCATTAGCGCCCACACATTAAATGTTGAGAGGGGAAGGTACAATAATATTCGTTTAGAAAATAGAATTCGTAAATTATGTGATCAAAATGAGGTAGAAGATGTAGACTTTGTATTGAATTGCCCGCTCTAATCTGACATCAGGTTGGTGTTCATAAAGGAAGTATGCAACGGTTGTCCACGCTATAATAATCTGCCCGACAACCAGAAATTGTCCTGGTTAATGACTAATGAAGGACCTAGACACTGCCGTTTACTATCCACAGCCAATCCACCGTGACTCGCGTGACATACTCACTCATTTATTTTGTTCAGAAATATTTAATACTCACTTTTTTCAGTTAGTGTGTTAATTTTATATCAATCTTAACCAAGACACTGACAACACGGGGAACAAAGGTAATAATGCTGATCAAGTACCAAAATAATAAAGCAAAGTGCGTGACTCGCTTGACAGGCACGAAGACACTCGTCTCACCCGTTCATACAAACGCTAAGATTTGTGGCCCATTTTATGACTAAGTGATTAATGGAGTACAGGTAACACTGGAGGGGTATATCCAGAACATCAACGGAGGTGCTCAAGAAATTTGAAGTACATCTCTTTATTTTGGTGTACATGGAATGATGTGACTCGCGTGACACAAAATTTGTGACTCGCGTGACAGTAACTCTGATCTGAAAAGAAAACATGCAAACTGCTTTCAACAACGAAACAAATGTAGGGAAAACCTCCCACATGATATCTAATCCTTAAGCATAAATAACTTTGAAGTCCACTCAGTCCCATCAAACAGAGTCTCAGAGAAACCATCACTTGAAATAAACAGTGTCTGTGCCAGGCACACCAATGCTGCATCTCTTGCTTTTTGGAGACTGTCATCGGTGAACGAAAGCTGCGTCTGTTATTTTCACTAAGTCTGGGTGAGGCATCTCACACAAGATACGTGTCATCAACTGTTTGCCTCCAACACTTCTTATGAAGAAGAAATGGGTATGTGACTTGTGTGACAAAGATGACATGACTCGCATGACACAAAGTTAAGGAAACATACTGCATTAATTCAAACCAGCGAATAAAATTTTCTTTGCTGGAATCTTAGACATATATACTGCAGTAGACATCTTTGATTTTTTGTTAAAAGTTCCAACTTCTGTTGAATAGTAAGAAAAAAAAATACTAACATTTGTGACTCGCGTGACACCAAATAATAAGGAGAATTACGAACATCAGAGACTGAAATCACAATATATATATCTGGTCTGTTCTGTGGCTGCAGCAACACTGCTTCTACTGACCTACATCACACACCAGTAGTCAGCTGTCTGAGGTGCTCAAGAAATTTGAAGTGTATCTCTTTAGTTTGGTGTACATGGAATGGTGTACATGGAATTGTAACACAAAACATTGTGACTTGCGTGACATTAACTCTGATCTGAAAAGGAAACCTGCAAACTGCTTTCAATAATGGAACAAATGTAGGAAAAACCTCCCACATGACATCTTATCCTTATATTATAACTTTGAAGTTTACTCAGTCCCATCAAACAGTCTCAGAGAAACCATCACTTGAAATAAACAGTGTCTGTGCCAGGCACACTCAATGCTGCATCTCTTGCTTTTTGAAGACTGTCATCGGTGAACGAAAGCTGTGCTCTGTTATTCACTAAATCTGGGCGAGGCATCTCACATAAGATGTCATCAACTGGTTGCCTCTAACACTCAGTATGAAGAAGCAATGGTCATGTGACTCATGTGACAAAGATGATGGGACTCGCGTGACACAAAGTTAGGGAACATGCTGCATTAATTCAAACTTGCGAAGGAAATTTTCTTTGCTGTAATCTTAGACATATACTGCAGTAGACGTCTTTGATATATGGTTAAAAGTTCCAACTTCTGTTTACTGGTGGGTAAGAAATAAAATACTTAAATTTGTGTGACACCAAATAATAAGGAGAATTACAAACATCAGATACTGAAATCACAATACATGTATATATCTGGTCTGTTCTGTGGCTGCAGCAACAGTGCTTCTACTGACCTACATCACACAACAGGAGTCCGCTGTCTGACCTAGAAATCATTCGAAATTTCCACTGTGTTGCAGTAGATAGGCACTGATGCCCGGAGCATGTACTCAGTGACGCCTACTTGCCCGGGGGACCAAAACAAGAGTACTTGGTGCCCAACACCCAAATGCTTTATATATTTTTAAACTTGGAGTATTGGTGACTCTAACAATATAGAATGACGGCCTGGATGATACATTTGAAAAAATGAGCTTTATGCGCACTTAGTGTGGAATGGCTGTCCAGGTTTGTGACAGAGTGTTAGAAAGCTGCATATCAATGTTAATGTTACATAAATAACTAAGTAAAGTTCCATCTTCGAGTTTAATAGCTTGACTGCTTAATAGTCAAGTTCTAGTCCGCTTGGTAATATTTTTTTGTTTCCTTGTACCTTTATTGTAATAGTTCTGTACTCGCTCCTCAGAGGGCGCCACTGTTCTTGGCAATAAATACATCATTTATTCATTCTTATAAGTATCGCTATTCTGTGTACATAGTTTTGCCGAAGATCTGGTCCAGCGTGTGAACCAAACATATAGTACTTTACAGCATGGTGTAACATATGTACCGCATTGGGAATGATTGTCAACAGTGAGTGAGTGAACAGAATTTAACGTCGCTTTCAACAATATTTCAGCTATATCACGACGAACCAACTAAGCACCACCCAGCCCAGTTGTGTTCCTGCTACTTCAAAGATGAAATCTTTGAAGCAGCATTGATTGTCAACAGGACCTGTACTTTATGGTATAGCCTCTTGGATGTAATCTGCGACACTTCTTATGGTAAATTCAGGTGATCAAAAATGTTATCATTATTATGTTTAAACCAAACACAGGAAGGAAGCAATCAGAGATTGCTCAATTGTATGCCCCCCCTTCCACTTTAATCCGACACTGCCCCGCCATTGTTCTGTTCTTTATTGGTTGGTGGAGGCCTAATTTGGATAATTATAAAAATTCTGTTTCAGTCACTTTTTTGCCATGTCTCACATAAATACATATTCCAAATATCAAGCAACAAGTGATAATACGATGCTTCGATGCAAGATGGTCGCCAGGGCTTTCGCCAAATCCGAAAATGTGACCTGGTTATGAGACCTACATTCCTTGGGAGTATATTGTGGTGAAATTATGAAGCGATCAGTGAATTTTGTACCCAATTCACTGTTTTTGGGGCAATTTCATACTTCAGGACCTATGTTGTCTGCTTTGGAATGTAGAATAACATATAATATAGCCATTTTCCTGGTTCAAATCAGTTATGGACTGAGATCCAGCTTGGACAAATAAATATATCCCATTCACTTAGGTTTAAACAAAGGGCCATAACTCTTCAAAATATAACCGAAAACAGAGAAACTTCACGCTACACACCTATGGGTCACTGACCACATATAATGCGTATTTCATACTTGTTCATACAATATTAACCGAGATCCAGCCCTACAAATCCCAATTCACAAAGATTTGAAGAAAAAAGGGCCATAACTCTTGAAAATATAGGCGAAATGTGGAGAAACTTCACGCTGCACAACTACAGGGCACTGATCATATATCCTGCAAATTTCATAATTGTTCATACAACATTCACCGAGATCCAGCCCGGACAAGTTCCAATTCACAAAGATTTGAAGAAAAAAGGGCCATAACTCTTGAAAATATATACGAAACTTCACGCTGCACAACTACAGG
This sequence comes from Hanleya hanleyi, assembly GCA_036873755.1. Classification (NCBI taxonomy): domain Eukaryota; kingdom Metazoa; phylum Mollusca; class Polyplacophora; order Lepidopleurida; family Hanleyidae; genus Hanleya; species Hanleya hanleyi. Next base: position 16,369 of record JAVTVY010013757.1, on the reverse strand, counting down.
GCACTGATCACATATCCTGCAAATTTCATAATTGTTCATACAATATTCACCGAGATCCAGCCCGGACAAGTTCCAATTCACAAAGATTTGAAGAAAAAGGGCCATAACTCTTGAAAATATATGCGAAACGCGGAGAAAATTCACGCTGCACAACTACAGGGCACTGACCACACATCCTGCAAATTTCATAATTGTCCATACAATATTAACCGAGATCCAGCCCGGACAAGTCCCAATTCACGGAGAATTCAGGAACAAAGGGCCATAACTCTTGAAAATATAAGCGAAACGTGGAGAAACTTTACGCTGCACAACTGTGGGTCATTGACCACATATCATGCAAATTTCATACTTGTCCATACAATATTAACCAAGATCCAGCCCGGACAAGTCCCATTCACAGAGATTTCAGAAAAAGGGCCATAACTCTTGAAAATTATACCGGAACTCGGAAAAAACTCCACGCTGCACAACTACGAGCCACTGGCCACATTCCATGCAAGTTTCGATCCTGTCCATCAAATATTAACCGAGATATTGCCCGGACAAGAAATTCGGACAGACAGACGGACAGACGGATGGACAGACGGACAGACAGACAGACGGACGGACAAAGCGATCGCTATATGCCCCCCCTCTAGTTAGAGGGGGGGCATAATTATGCTTAAAGTAAATGTGAACATCACCAGTTGGTACATAGCATGGACAGATGCAAGTTGTCGGTAAACAAATAGAATTTGATCCGTGTTGACCTGGTCGACTCTCTAAAGTAATCTGCAATACATTTTATTGTAAATATATGTGATCGCCAGTATTATTTAGGATTGTCATGATGTTTTCATGTGAATTCTGGTTACTTGTGCATGTTACAAATGAAAGCTCGCATGAAACACGGGCCGAGCATTTCCCCAAATATAAGTGTATAAAATAATAAGATCTACGACCCTTAAAACAATAAGAACTTAGGAAATTAAGGTAGGCTTGCTACATGTATCAAAGAGCTGGTCTGACCATATGCAGGCCTACAAGTGGCTCACAGTGAAAATATAGGCGGAAATTTGCCAAAATATAGGAAAATATAGAAAATAAGGATGTGTAAGACAGGTCACTACTACATTGTATGTTCCAAATTTGGTAGTTTTTTGGGGTTTAATAAAATTATTTCCACTGAATGCGGTCATACATGTAGTTTGTGGTGGTTGAGGAGACCCGTTCTGCTGCTTGGTTCAAGAAAGAGAAAGTTAAATGTTTTCATATAACGAGAGATCCTGAAGGATCTTGGCACCCACCATTGTCCGATAATTGTAAGCTGACAAGAGGATCTTTTTGTCCATTGTTACTAAGAACAAACGATTGATTTGTAATTTTGTTTACAGAATTTCGAATCTGATCGAAAAAGGGACACTGGAAAACAACACGATATCATCTTCTAAGTTTAAGGAGTTTCAAGATTTCTAGAAACTGTACTTATGTCGGTTGTTATAGTAAAAGTTAGTCTAAAAGTGAATGTCCTGAGGATCTTTCGTCTTCGTTTCGTAGTTTTTTTTTGCACGTGTCATCATTGGGTACTGGAAGCGAAGACAAATCTCCTCGATCCTTTGGCATGAGCTTAAGGTCAATTCCACGTAAAATTAAACCAAAGTGGCAATTTTTTAATTGGATATTTTATAATAACCTATATACATATATGTAGTATATGCTCCATGCTTTCAGAAACAAGTCAGGAAATATGCATTCAATCGCCCATGGGCCAGGTGGCACCACCTACATCTACTGAAATAATTTAGCCTGATAAGGATTTTTTACTGTACAACTGTTTTTTTTGTGGAAATTTGTACATAAATGCATTTAATCTTAGGTTTTTTGCAATATTCGGTTAAACAGCCACCTCTTGCTCTGATATTTGTCATCAGAACAGGCACTGGATATTTTTATTAAATCGTATGTCCAATAATAAACGTTACTGTCGTGTTGTAGCGCCCGTCACAATATTCTACTAATTTTTAATGTGCTGATAAAATAAAGGTCCATAAAATAATTAACCAAGGTAATTAGCGTGACGGGCGCTACAGATTTCATCGTGACGGGCGCTACAGCCTCTGATGTAGCGCCTGTCACATTTAGTACATGTGGCCCTAGCATTCAGCTGAACCAGTTGCACTCAAAATTGCAACATTGTTTATCAGTTTATCAGGCATGAAGCCACTGTCATGAGTGATGCATGCCTGACTAGACGTAGAGATATTAATACAGGCACTACGGATTTCATCGTGACGGGCGCTACAGCCTCTGATGTAGCGCCCGCCACATTTAGTACATGAGGCTCTAGCATTCAGCTGAACCAGTTGCACTCAAAATTGCAACATTGTTTATCAGGCATGAAGCCACTGTCATGAGTGATGCATGCCTGACTAGACGTAGAGATATTAATATTATTGGCCCATATATAATTGCCATCAGTGATTTCCTCTTTTCCTGGTTGCGAGCTTTATACTGGCCATTTCATCTTTGGATTTTGATGCAGTCACAGCTCATTTTGATGATTGGTTTTCACTTTAACCAATATACACTCAAGCTTTTGGTCACATGTTAGCTCATTATCATATGATGTTGAAGTGGCAGTGCCAAATGGCCTATTCGTCACGTAAGGAAAACACAATAGATGACTACATGCAGGGAACCTTTGTTGAACCTGGAAAAGCTACCTGACAAGCTGTATTGCACACGGTGTCCCCGGTTTGAAGATCCTTACCTGATGAACTGCCCCAACAAATATTTTCACACAGTCAAAACTCATTTCTTAATTCTTTCAAAGATGTCATGAAGGTGTGCATCGAACTCTTTCTGACGACATCAAGAGTAAACTCTGCAATTCAGTGCTTCCAACAGAATAAGCTACAGGTGAGATCCGGTGTTAACCCTAGCTACCAGGCCTGGGGGTGCCATCATCTTTATATTACTGCATTATGGCCCTCCCAAGCGCAAGTTCTAACCTTCGAACTGGATCTTTCTTTATCAGGATTTTTCAAAGAAAATTAATGTTGGTAAGAAAGGTGTGTCATCTGCCATGTCACCTGGATACAACATGTCGTGAAGATCATTTTTGTTGCTTGATGAAATAGCACATTAAATCAATTGGAATGATGGCATAATGTGTCTTATTCTTGGTGAATATTTCAGAGAATATTGAAATAAACAATTGGACACTTAACCATCAAGTTGTCATTGTCTTATTATAGGATTTATAGGACCTAGCCCATTCTGTTTCAGAGGGTGTAGCGCCCGTCACAAAATATGTAGCGCCCGTCACACTGGAATTTTCAAATTCAGGTTAGCAGATAATAAGAGATGGGGCAAACTGTTCTTCAACAAAGAATCAGTACTCAGTACCTTACTATGCCATACTGATAAGAAGTTAAAATCATTTGAGAAATCACAGGGATTTGGAAGTTTCCATACTAACCGCACAAATGGAGGGAAATCCCTGTAGCGCCCGTCACGTTATGCAAATTGTCTGTGATTTTGATTGGTCAATCACATTCTTTCAAATTTTTTATATTACTTTACACTCCTACATGATCTTTAACTGTTTGAAGAATGTTAGTTATATTGGAGCAGTAGTGTGCAAATCTGGCATATTACAATACCAGGAATATACTCTGAATGTAGCGCCCGTCACAATGGAATTGACCATATGCTATTTGGACCTATACAGAATTACCTCCCCTTGGTTAGGCACATATGTTAGCTTAGTGACCTGTATGTCCCAATTATTGTCAATGTGAATGTCAAAGTGATTAATTTTCAATACCGATCACACCAGCATCCTGATCTAAAGTGAATGAGAGCGTATTATTCTGGTTTTTGTCCCTTTTATCTCGAAGTTTGTACTCCCACCCCCCAATTTTTTGAAAAGTCGGAATGAAAAATTATTGACAATTTGGCTCGAATTTCAGCTATTTATGCGTTTATTTTGCTTCTCATGCCTCATTCGAAAGCTGGTCAAAGCTTCCGATCTTTGTTCATGGGTTTCATTTTCACGGCCAAAGCATAATGCTATGATATTCTTATTGAGCGCTGAAACTCGCGATTTTTCAGCAAAAGTCGCAAAAACAAAGATGGGGTAGGGGGAAAGTGATTGACGGGATATGCGATAAAACTGCATACTATTACTACAAACAAGTGTCGCATACCAAGAAACTCGCAAACACTCCCAGATTGACACAAGCCTTGAGAACAGAAATTTTGAGAAAACACCCTAGCCTTAAGGGTGCACTCCACACTAGGGCCACGGTTTCGTACAAATGGCCCCTCCCTAATTTCATAATAAGGAAGGTCGCCTGTTTTTGACAGCATGGTAATTCTTCTTCCCTTTCTACTAACTGATATCTATAGTATCACCCTGCTGGACGTAACCATTTCTTCAAACGAGGATATAACATTTGCTTGTTGGTCTCGACTACGCGCCACTACGGAGCTAATCGTTTCTGGAATTGAATATCAGGCAGGCCAAAATCCTCACTTTTTCGGGAAACGAAAATGATGATTCCTTTATGGCGATGAAATTTTACAAAAAACGAGTAGGTCGACCCCCTGTTTTTTTCGCCATTTTAAATTGTCCTTTGGACGGGAAACACTTTAACATACATAAAAAGAAAATCATTTCATACGTTTTCTCTGGGTTGCGGGTAGAATTTGACACATTTTCATATATTTTAAGGAGATTTTCAGAAAAGTTGAAGGTTTAAGGAGGATTGCGCGTCTTTCATTTTCAATTTCAATAGCTCACTTGCCTCCTGGAATAATGGCATGAGTGTGCCCATTCGGAAAATATATACTTTTACAGGGGTTTTCTTAAAGATTTCACATATATTTAAGGCCGAAGACCCGAACCCATGTCTATTTTTAACCGCACATCATTTAGGTGTGGAATGCACCCTAACCTTACGGTAACGGAATCTATACACTGCATAACATGTCCTGTTTCCGGTTTTGCGATGTTATCATCCTGTTGATTGGTTGAATACAATTGATGAGCCAATCAGAAGCGTCGTACATTGGGACGCGGCTTCCGGTTTCAGTCGTCGACAGAATGACTGTACGGGGTTGAGGGGGAATTTTCGAAATGAAACGTCGGCAACTGAGTTTAAGCGAAGCCTTCAAACGAAATAAAAGATGATCTTTTGACGGGGATGGCGATGCTGTCAGTAGAGTGCCGCCAAATATTAATGACAGCGACTCAAAATGTGACCATGTCGAACAATTTGATGCAGTGCCAGTTACAACAACAACGTCAAACGACAACGGGGTCGTCAAATTCACCCGTTAAAGCCAATGACGGCATATTAAGTGACAATTAATTGTCAACACGGAAATAACCTTTAAATGAACCTATTTTTGCAATTATCCTGATACAATTTTGAGCATAAAGATACCCCCCTCAAAAAAAAGATTTTATGTAGATTTGGCATGATGTTCAGTTCAAATTTCAGAACAGTTTAGGCCAGGTCAAATTTCTTCACACAGCATAAGCCTATTTGTTTAGCTTCCACTTCAAAATCTACCAAGTTCTTACTTAGTGTTCATTTTTTGTAATCCACCTGTTTGATATTGTTATGTAAGCTTGATAGGAATCTGGTTTCATGGGCTAAATGGGGGGTGACTGGGATGGGGTAGCTCAATTGCTGAATGCTATATAAAAAATACCCTGTGCTAGGAACTTAGAATTTTCATCCCAAAATGCCCCAAAATGGCTCAGATTGCACCACAGAGCATCTAGGTTTTCTGGCGGCTGGGGGCCTAGGCCCCCAGGCCCCCGGCCTAATTTTGAAACGCCTCGCTGCGCTCGGCAGTTAACAACCACATACACCTGTTTGGATATGATTGTACAGGTGTTCCCAAATAAATGGAGAACCCTGTACTAGTACAATTAATTCTGCTGAATTAGTCACAAAACTTGCATATGTGAAGCAAGTATAATACTAGAATCGATCGTCAATGTCCTCGTATGTCGCCTTGATGCCGGCCGTTTCGAACCCCTGTAGGATAGCAGACGTGTTGTTTCTGAGTTGTTCGTGGGCCTTCAATATCCACATCGCGTGTTTAGGTTTCAATGTGGAAAGTTTCAAGTCAACTTTGATATCCTATACAGATTTTCCACTTTTCAGCCCTTCCAAAACAATGTCTCCCTTCCACGTGGTGAACTGGTCTTTCAGAGCGGCTTTGAAAGCTCCATTCCCGCTTGAGATCTAACGGCTGGAGCTCTTCTGTGTGGTATTTATTTAATCTAGCGGAGTTTAAATGACAACTACCTGCATAATATCTCGCGATATAGGGTTTGCTTACCTACGGGAATTCCTTTCAAGTCTGAAACAGCGGGATTGAAATAATCTGCCCCAACAGTCAGGAAACCTCTGTTTGAATACCAGTAACTGTATCTTCATACAGCTAACGCCGCCTCTCGTTAGACTCGTGTTGATACTGTTAAACGACCACACTGAGCCCACCCACATGTGAATACACGTGGCTTTGCCGATTTTGCCGCCGCCGGTATGTATTTCCCATGTCTATTAGTATGATATATTTGTAAATTAAATTTTTTTCTGGCACAGAGAGAATCGCGTAAGTTTCATGTCGCGAATTTTTTAAAATTGAAAAATCACAAAAGTTTCATGTCGCGAAAGTTTCATGTTTTACAGTACTTTTTCGAAGGTTCAACAATTTAGTCACATTTAATTAAATTTGTCGCATAACAGGGCTTTATATTACCGTAATTTGGGCACCCCCTGTATTTTTCCCGAGCGAAGCGAGGCGAAAATTTTTTTAGACCGGGGGTCCGGGGGCCGCCTAGGCCCCCAGATGCCCGGAGATTGATTCTAAGCGATTTTGGACCCTTTTGAAGGTATACTTTATGTCCAACTATTCCTCATTTCTAACTAAAATTTTGAAGTATAAAACCAAGTTGCAATCAACATCTTCAGTCCATGTCTGGAAATAGGTGCCGGTCATATTGACCACCCTTTTTGTCCCCCGCCGCAACGCGGCCGGGGACTTTAAAATGGTTCTTGCTTCTATGTGTCCGTGCATGCACGGACATGTCCGTGCAAATACTTCGTAAGCAATAACTTCTAAATGCTTTGTCGGATTCCTCCGAAATTTGGCATCTGCATTCTTTGCGACAAGACGTCTCTTGGTATTACGTTTCAGCAAGATCCGCCTGTAGGTGGCGCCACTGGGGTCTTGCTTCTATGTGTCCGTGCATGCACGGACATGTCCGTGCAAATACTTCGTAAGCATAACTTTTAAATGCTTTGTCGGATTCCTCCGAAATTTGGCATCTGCATTCTTTGCGACAAGACGTCTCTTGGTATTACGTTTCAGCAAGATCCGCCTGTAGGTGGCGCCACTGGGTCTTGTTCCAATCTTTAGTGCATGTCCGTGCATGTCCGTGCAAATACTTCGTAAGCGATAACTCCTAAATGCTTTGTCGGATTCCTCCGAAATTTGGCATCTGCATTCTTTGCGACAAGACGTCTGTTGGTATTACGTTTCAGCAAGATCCGCCTGTAGGTGGCGCCACTGGGTCTTGTTCCAATATTTAGTGCATGTCCGTGCAAATACTGCGTAAGCGATAACTCCTAAATGCTTTGTCGGATTCCTCCGAAATTTGGCATCTGCATTGTCGCTGGTATTACGTTTCAGCAAGATCCGCCTGTAGGTGGCGCCACTGGGTCTTGTTCCAATCTTTAATGCATGTCCGTTCATGTTTGTTCAAATCCTTCGCGAGCGATAACTTTCGAACAATTTGTCGGATTTCTTCGAAATTTGGTAAATGCATTCCCTGCGACAAAACACCGTTGGTGATGCGTTTCAGCAAAATCCACCCGGAGGTGGCGCCACTAGAGTTCATTCCATTATTCCATGCTGCAAGTGATAACTTAGAAACACTTGGTCGAATTTCTTTGAAATATCCTACATGTACCTTTCTGGGTAACATGAGAAACGTTGCGGCTCATCGGATTCTTCTCAAATTTGGCATGCATTTACCATGCCAGGAGCTGTTGCTTGGGATTGCCTTTCGCTCACTTGGACTCACAGGTGGCGCCACCTGGTGGCAACATCACAAATTCGTTTCCGGGTAATAACTTGAGAACTGACCATCGGATTCTTCTCAAATTTTGTATGAATGTACCGTGACATAAGATGTCGCTTGATAATGCATTTCACTGACTTGCGCCTAGAGGTGGCGTCACCTGGTGTCAAAATCTAAATTTGGTTTCTGGGCAATAACTTGAGGACCCTCATCGGATTCTTCTCAAATTTGGTATGCAGATGTCCCCACGATACCATGTTCCTTGGGATTGTATTTTTCCCGCTTCTGCCTACAGGTGGCGTCTCCTGGTGGAAAAATTTGTTTCCGGGCAATAATTTGGCAACTGCTCATCAGATTATTCTCAAATTTTGTATTCATATGTGACCCGCCCCAAATAACATGAACACCGGTGGGCATCTAGTACCGGCAATAACTTGAGGACCCCTCTTCAGAGTCTCAAAGTTCATATGCCGATTGCATGATATGAGATGTCATTTGGGATTGTGTTTTGCCTGCTTGCACCTACAGGTGGTGACTCCTTGTGGCAAAGTCTAAATTTGGTTTCTGGGCAATAGGTTGAGGATGCCTTCATATTCTTGTCAAATTTAGTTTGCAGATAATATGCCATGAGTTGTCTCTTCGGGTTGCATTTCGGTTACATAATTTTCATGCTACATGGTAAAGAAAATATATTACAGTAGCAATCAACATTCAGTCAGCCATTCGGAGTTGATCTCAAAACCTGGGAAGGTGGAAAGACCCCTCTGCTTCTTACGCCTGTGAAGTAGCTGTTGCCATCCTCATGAATATCTTCTGAAACCGACAGTGCTTATAAATATTGCTGCTATTTTGGCGGGGGACCTAGCATCCTCTGGCTGCTTGTTGGTATAATCATGGATTAACCTTTGGCCTATATAGTAAGAGTAAACTGAACCGTACCACTTTATTCACAGGGGTGATTTCAAATTTGACTGGTGCCTATTTCCAGGCTTGCAACCATTCATGATGATAATTTCTATCTATGATTCAACATATAAAACCAAAAACTATTTGACATGGTTAACTTGCAATTAAAACTTTTTTTCACCAGTACTGTACCGTAATGTTTTTGTGTTTTGTTTTTATTTTCAATCAGCTTTGTTGTTCATAAATTGTACTTTATTTGCAGTTAGTACAATACAATTCATCATTATAACCACCAAAGCTATTGACTTACTTTGGATGTTTGGATCGCGACAGTTTCACTTTCTGATGGCGTAACAACGGCACGTGGAGCAAAGAAATGTCTGATTCCAAACTGAAGTTTGTCACAGTCTCAGTTGGTGCCGACACATTCCCGTCATCTCGTTTTGTAGTATACGTCGAGCTAGATTTGTTATGGGACTTCCCAGTACTCCTTGGGCGGCCGCGACGTCCAGACATTGCTCAATAACTGAGTTTCAACGACCAAAACACAAACTAAAACTTAAGGTGGCTCCCTGGTTACAAGAATGACTGTTCTGCGCAGCTTTTTGCGCATAGCAATTACCTCCCTTCTAATCACACTCTTGTGCGCGAATGGACAGAATGAGATACTGTGACATACTGCGTTTACTAAGCATCCCTTGTGACGTCATGACGTCGAATGGCAAACTCTTTGTTGGCGTGACATTTGCCGACGTCATGACGTTGCATTGTTGCGACTTTAATGCAAAATGGCGGGAAAAAGTGTGGGAGTAGGTAGATTCGGAGTCCTATTCATGCCCTTTTTTGGATGGCGACCTACCTTTTATCTGAGTTATTCAAAAACTACTTACTTCAAGGAATACATGTTAAAAAAATGACAAAATTGACATGACTTTTGAATATTCTGAAAACAATTATGTCTTAAATATTGGGTTTTTCACATAGTATTCACATTGTACCAATTTGCCATAGGTTTCGTTATACAAGCTGAAAATTAGAAAAAAGTAATACGCTATGGCCCAATTTTTATATCATTTTCTGATATAGGATGAACTTCCTGAGCTATACAAAAAATATGAGAAAAATGACATGACTTTGCATTTAAACCAGGGAGCCACCTTAACTAACTCGTCAAGTTATGCCGCCATTGGTATATGTCACAGTGCACGTGAAGGGAGAGAACTCTTTCACAGATTTTCGTCTGCAAGTCGGGAGAAAATACATCTCGACAGTGAAGATTTTTTTTCAAATAGCGATAAATACACCGGATTTCATTCCGGACAGGGTTTATTATATTTATGAAGTAGCAGATATATATACTCGCGCAATCTTAACATATAAATGTTCGCCAGGTGAACCAAATATACTTTTGAATTATGATGGAGTGAAGAAAGCACATGGGCCAAAACAGACCTGCGATGATCACGTGGCCTATTTTGACCAATCACATTTCCTAAACGTATGGGGTCAAATGCACTGGGAATTCCCCCAGGATAATTTCGCGTCAACATAAGACACAGAAACAATGCACTTTGAAGAAGTTTTAAATCCAATCTCGGAAAATCATTTGATACGTACGACAACTGCTTTCTGTTTATGTTCAAACTTAATTTTATTTTTTTTAATTTGGGGGCGCTAATTTGGGGGCAGCTAATTTGGGCACGACGTTTACCGTCGTGAAAAGCATGTAATATAAAGCCCTGCATAAGCATACATGTAGCCTGTGGATTGTAAAGTCTTAAAATTAAAAAAAAAATGTTTGATATTTGACCATTTATTTATTTGCACATGTAAGTACATGCAGTATAGGGGGTTATTTAGGTATTTTTGCATCAGGGTAACCCTGATTAAAAACCATTGCAAACTGAGATTTTGGAAAATTTTGAAATTGAGTTTTCACCTAAATAAAAGTTAGTTCCCAAATAGAAATGTTGGATTGTGACAAATTATCGAGCAAAAGATATTATTGCCGGGCGGGATAACTTAGGGCCATAACTTTGTGGGAAATCACAGAAAAGAGTAAAAAAATTGACAGTGCACATTGGCAAGGTACCAAAGCATCTTCCATGTTTGGACTGGATAAGAAATTGATGCCGTACAGGATAAAGGGACGTTACTCTGTGGGAAATCATCGAAACTCGCAAAATACCTGTCAGTGCACATCGGCAAGGTGACAAACATATTTCAAGTAAGTTTCGACATTGTCCATGAAATAGTTACCGAGAAATGGGCCAGGCAAGAAATTGTTACCATACGGATAATAAAGGGCTATAACTCTGTGGGAAGTCATCGAAACGTGTAAGAAAAAACCTGACGGTGCACATTGGCAAACATCTAACTTAGCATCTTCCGTGTAAGATTTGGAGTTGCCCATCAAATAATAACCAAGATATGGATCAGACAAGAAATTGTTGCTGGACAGATGATGAAGGGCCATTTACTCTGTGGTAAATCATCAAAAGAGGTAAAAACATCTGACAGTGAACTGAACATCGGCAAGGTACTAATCATCTTTCATGTAAGTTTCGGAGTTATTCATCAAATAGCATCCGAGATATGGACCAGACAAGGGCGAGTGAGTGAATAGAATTTAACATCGCTTTCAACAATATTTCAGCTGTATCGCGACGAAAAGAAATTGTTGACGACTGTAAGACCAAATGTACATGTGCATTACAAGAGGGGTTAAAACGAGAATCTTAAAACCACTGCATTTGCCTTTAAATAAAATAAACCTGATAAACCTCAAACAGAGAAAAAGGAGAAAAAAGCTCCATCCAGATGAAAAAGTTGCCACGATATTCTATTTTTTACTCTACAGGGAAATTTTTTTATCTGAGATTGTTCATAGAAAAACTTATTTGAACAGTTATGTTATACTATAGTATCTGTTAGGAACCCAGTTTTTAACCCTTTCACCGATTATTTCCCCTGACAAAAGTGACCTGCTGACGATCAATTCCCTGAGAACTGTTAAAATTTGTATATGTTGTCTTTGGAATGCTAGAAATTGCGTTTGCGTCCGAGATTTGCAGAAAAACATAAGAAACCTGTCTCCACAATACACACTCCAGTGTTATTTGCTCTAGTTTTATAGCAAAATAAATAAAATAGCATACAAAATTAGGTTTTACTGCGAGAGAATGCGCTTTCCCCGGCTTTCTCGACTCAAAAACATCAAAATCCAACGGAGAAATCGTCTTTTTTCGACCGCATTTGACAGCGTTTTTCTCGAGTTTTACTCGGCCAATTTTCATGTTTGACCTCTCATTGGAAAGAGAGACCTTTCACCTTTCTACACAGGAAATAACCTTGAATGGATGGCAAAATAAAACGGAGGATACGATTGGATTATAAAATGATGTCATTCCATCCTTCCAGCCACTGTCTACGCTCGTCTCAAATCTGTTGGCTGCTAGAGGTCACGTGGGCAAAATTACGCATACCGATTGGCTCGTCGGCTCAATAACACAGCTTGCTGCCGACATTTTGAAATGTGTTTGTAACGTGTACGAGCAGGACCAGTCGTAGTGTTTAGAAGAAAACGAATCAATAACCGGGATTGCCCACTGGCATTCTGGCCGTCACCGTCGTTAACCCCTTCACTAGTAGGGATCCGGGGCTCGAAGAGATGATCACAACCCTATAAGGATGACTGACGCTGATGTAAAGGTCTATTATGGTATATTCTGCACAAATAGTATACGCGGTTACAAATAATAGCGTAGAACCGCGTGGCTTAGACAGAATGTCTAATGAGATGTAACGTTAAGATATTTACATATATGTACAGACACTAGGGGAGTGTATGCAAATAAACTTGATGTATATATACACGTGATGTGTGCCCGCAAGTTAACGGATACGTACACTTGGGGTGTGCATATAAATTATAAGGTTCACGGATACGTACACTTGGTGTGTGCACATAAGGTTCACGGATGTGTACACTTGGGGTGTGCATATAAGGTTCACGGATACGTACACTTGGTGTGTGCATATAGAGTTAAACGTATCCCTGGTGTATATGTGGATAATAGAAGAGAATGTGTGCAGTTTAAGCTTGCTGTTATATGGCAATAATATATATATGAGAGTGTATGCATATAACTTTATAGTTAATATAGTGCTTTAATGCGCGATAAGGGCGGCCTGGCTGCTGGCCCTTCTCTTCTGGGGATAAGGGCGGCCTGGCTGCTGACCCTTCTCTTCCGTCGTTGGAACGTTATGGGTATAACGCTCTCTCCAGGGATGGCACCCAGTCGTTGGAACGTCAAGGCCCGTTGGAACGTTACGGCAGCAACGTTCTCCCCGATATACAGATACCCTCAGGCGTTGGAACGTCACGGCAGTGACGCTCTCTCCAGATATAGCACCAAGTCGCTGAAACGTCACGGCCCGTTGGAACGTTACGGCGGTAACGCTCTCTCCAGATACGACCCCCAGTCGTTGGAACGTCACGGCGGTGACGCTCTCTCCAGAGACGTGGCAACTCGGCGTGTACTTCACCCCCAGTCGTCGGAGCTTGACCGTAACTTGTCAGCTCACCAGTCTGCTTCCCGCACAGGTAAGAATAGCCCGGCGTCTCAACCCTTACGGCTGCTGCGACCCGTCTATAGACACGCCTGTGACTACACGACCTCACGACGATCTCTCCGGTAAGTATCACGCACCACTCAACTCTCAGGGACCGTCAGGACAATTACATGGGTATATAATGTGCTATTACTATTTCATCTGGTACCGATGAAACATCGTACGGTCCGTAGACTGCCGTTGTAATCTGTGCCCTGGGCTTGACCGTTCAGTCCGTAAGCCTGGTTACCACTTTTACATCGGGAAAAGGAAGCCCGCCTTCGGTAACGTGTGATAAATACACGTATCCTGCTGCAATCGGTATGTATTGTTACCGCTTTTACATCGGTAAAAGTGAGCCCACCTGCACCGTGCCTTTATGCGTGATAAATACGCATATCCTCCCTGTGGGATCTGTAGTCTGTGGCTTGCTTGACTGTATAACCTGTGCTCTGTGTTTCTTTATTTAACGTGTGACAAATACACGTCTCCTTCTTGTAATATCTGTGTTCTGTGTTTCTTTGCGGTCTAGTTTGTGAGCTGTATGTCTGGACTTGTACTGTACTGTTTATAACCTGTGTGTCTTTATCTGCTCGTATGTGTGATAAAGACACATGTCCTCCCAGTTGAATCTGTAAGCTGTATCTGTAACTTGTCTATGGCCAGCTATACGCCGTCTGTGTAACTGGTTGCGGCCTCACCTGCTCCCAAAGCGCCCGGCCCAGTTTATCGATGTTTACCGACGAAAATGGCTCGCCCGCCGTGTCTTGCCTCGCCCCGCCGGCTGTAATACTGCGACCGTTTCCGTCCCGTAAAGCGTTGCCCGGCTGTCGGCGATGAATAAACAGGCTCCACGATACGTTGTGGGATTATGCCAGGGGGAAACTTGGCTGATGTATCTCTGTATTTAGTGCAGTTGTATACTTCTGGGGAGGGAGGGAATCTCCTGACTTTAGTCATATACCGCTACACGGTCAAGAAGATCAACAAATATTGTGGCTTAAGTCCCAGTGCAGCGAGATAGCACAACAATATTGTCGAAATTATCAACCTACTGGTATAGACACTAAAGCCCTATTTTATACTGAAGTTAGACCATGCAAGTTGCCTAAATGTGCTACAGGCAAACGCATGTCTCATTACAGTGTTATAGAATACCCCCAACTACATGTACATACAACACGCCAGTCGGACGTGTTCCCTAAACTATAGTATAACCACAAACACGTTTCCACACCGAAAATGCGAGCCGGCAAATTCTCATTGGATTGGCGTGTTCTCACAGGTTACACTAGCTACAGGATTTATAATCTTTTAGATTCCCAGGCCAAAACAACTGCCTTTTACGCCCAACCGTAAATTGTGCCAAGAATCAATAAGTTACAGGCTGTACCTGGACGTGTTTCTCCAGCCCTCAATTTCTCGTCTGACCCCGCTCTCTACGTTCGTCCGAGCTTATATAGGGCTACCGCTCTTCCGTGAATAAAGGTAGAAACAGAACCGTTCTCCTGCAGATAAAGGTAGCACAAGTCGACGATGCCAGCGCCCTCTTTATTGTCACCTACACCACACTTCCCCGAACCGTTTATATGGACCTCGCTGAATAAATATGGCTATGGAAGAACAAACCATAATTCATAACTGACGTAATTGTTAAATATCAGCTTCCAACTCGCTCTGGTAAGCGAGAAATACAGGGGAATGCATTTCCGAAATCTACCTTGCTCGACGCTGACGACACGGGTCAAGGTCGTTCTTCCACATTCCAACGTAGCACACGCTCCTGATTCAAACTGTTCTCTACACAAACGGGTAACCGTTACATGTTCAACAAACTTTGCGGATCAAGACTCGTAAAAATATGGAAATAAACTTTGCCGGTCGTCGTTGGCAGTTTCAGCCGTCTGGGAAATATTCACCACGCTTTACCAGTCATGTAACATAAAAAATACAGGAGTTAGGATGAGGTTTTCGATGATTTTTTCCATTTTTGCGGCTCGCTGCCGAGATGCCCGTCACACGGTATGTGGGGAAAAATGCATTTTTCATTCCGATTTTTTTCGTTCAACATCTAAATTTGTTTTATTTATTTTTCAAACAAGCAAACAATTTCGAGAATCAAATTGGTCAGGGTTTCGGCTTTCCAGAAGTATACAGTGTTTGATAGGTTTCCGTTAAAACGAATGCAAAAAAATAAAAGTGCTGTACCCATCGTGATAGCGAACGGGTTTATAAAGCTAACCCGGTCTACCGGGGATGGTCGTACGGGTGGCACTCTCGTTATCCCCGTGTACCGGGTTTAATCGGTGAAAGGGTTAAAGAAATCATCCAAAAGAATATATATTGAAAAACTTTTTCTACTTGTTACCTGGGACAGGTAGATTATTTTTCTACTTGTCTCTCACAAATTTCACTAATCAGAGACAGGTAGACAGGTGTTATTTCGACCCCTGTCAAGGCAGTGTGTTATCTGAAGTGAAGTGGAGCATCCGCTACTGTACAAAGCAAGCATGACAAGGGAGATAAGTCTACAACAATGTAGTGGATGTTTGCACTGCTAGCTACAGATTCACAACATACGGTAATCCCACTTGACTCATTCAACCTCCCTACATGTATAAAAATTCATCACCTCCAGGGATAAGATTCAATGGGTGGTTCTAATAAATAAATCACCCTCTAACATTCATTTAAATAACAAAGAAATAATGGATTATATGTATGATTTTGAACCATTTTTTCAACTTCCTATTCTAA
>JAVTVY010013756.1:0-55208 GCA_036873755.1 Hanleya hanleyi | reverse complement strand
CGATAGGCCCAGGGGTTTTTCTAGCCGTTTTCTCATCGTGGTAATCCCGATGAGAAATTTCCGAAATTGAGTTTTGAGGACTTTTGCAAATTGAGTTTTCCCTCGACAAATTCAGTTTCTCGTAATTTTCCCCATTACGCGCGCTTGCGCACGAAAAAAATATTGAGTTTTGCTGATTTACTGGTCTTCATTGTTGTGTAGTTGTATCGGAATAAACTTATTTTAATCCTTGAATCTTGTCCCGAGTTCACGAACCGACGTCTGTTGTCGTTGTTGTTGTTTCCTGGCGCAGTGTAACTCTCCGCACAAAGGTGATATTGGCAATCTGAACGGTACGCAGGAGAACGGCTTCAGTCTTGCGCTTATTCATTGGACAAGTGATTATGTCGTTGGAATTACTACCCAATGAAACACCGCGTTACGAAGATCTGCCAAGGGGTGGTATACATATGAGAGCGCGTGCTCGTTACTAGAAACACACCACAAACACTTTGACAGCATGGACGAGGGCAGTCGCAAACCAGCGGCCCGAAAATCAACAGCACACGGTGAATAAAGTAATATGTGAATGAAATTGTTCGATCAACCATGCCTACTGCTCCATGGATCAACTTTTCTCAACTGGTATCGTCTGACGCCAATCAGAGACTACACTAAATATTCTGTACAACACGATACCGCCGAAAAAAATCGATACGGCACAATGCTACGCCGTAAGGGTCATTTACTGTGGTTTAGGGACAGAGTGAAAACGGAAGTTTTCAGGTTGATAATCGAGTATTAATTTAAAAATATTGACAACTTTTCAAACATTTTACATGCAACCCACACTAAATGTCCCTTTACCAGATCAGGGGAAAGGACCAATTGGTATAAAATATCTATCCCAATTGAGATCATAAAATATCCCACTTTGGATATTTTTTTTATAATTCCATATTTTCAAGCTGGCATATTCTCCTAGTTATTTTGTTTGTTTAAAAACATACAAAAGTGGTGATTGATGGGAAGTATACTGCAGCAACATGAAAAAAGAATGCATGTAATTTTAATATCAGAGAGAATAACTTGGGTGAGAAAAACTCAGCAAAATTATACAATCGCATTGGCAGTTTTGTCAAGTAAATTCTATCTTGCTTTTGTACTTTAGATGCCGAAATTCGCCATTGCGGTTTAGTTTGAAAATCGGTCAAAATATCCCAATTAGGATATATTTCAATATCCCAACTTCAAGGATTTAAAAACTACCATAACATTACTCAATCATAGGACATGCAGTTGGTTTCAGTCAATGCTACTCTATACCAGTTTCAACTGTCGCTGTTCACATCTTAGTCTCGATAAAACAGAAAATATGTTTGAATTATTAGAGCATTTACTCTATATTGCATGGTCACATACTGATAATAATTAGATATTCCTGTACATACAAAAACTGTAGACTGCATTTACTGAACCAATCTACGTGTACAATGGACAGGTCTTTTTAAATGTCTTTTTTGAATTTCTTTTAGTTACCCCTATGAAAATGTTTGCATAATTGAGTTTCTGAGCCGAAACTATGAAAATCATGGATATATTGAGTTTCTGGTACAAAAAGATGATAACAATGAAAATATTGAGTATTTTTAAATTATAGGCGCGCCAACGGCGCGCCGAAAAATTGAGTTTTAGGAAATTCTCAAATTGAGTAGATGAAAGATTTTGGGCTAGAATAACCCCTGGAGCACATAGACACTTCTTCAGAGACCAACAAATACTGACAATTCTATTTACATGAATTATATCACAGTCTACAACAACATTGGTAAAATAACTGTGTTACGAGATAACTCATTGGCCCAGGGTGTATCATCCAACAATTGAAGGCGACATTAGCACGACGTGTCTTCTTAGAGCAACAACAACATATAGAACTGCTGCCTAAAATAGTCAGCCGTTCACTTGTTACATGCATGTTTTGTGCACTCCGGTACAACCACACCAAACCACAGTACGGCTGTTGTCAGTTAATAGGTTGTTTAGCATGACCTCATGCTAAAACATACATGCTAGATGCTATAATTATTAAATATTGAAGCTAAATTTTTTACCGTGAACAGAGAAGATTGTTATCGAATATATAACCTGGCAAAATTCCTGTTTTACAGATTTATAAACTCTGAAATCTTTCATAAATATCGCCAGAAAAAAATATTTATGAAATAATTATCCTCTAAAGAGACATATTAACTTTGCTTTACTTTAATTGAACATTATATAAATAATTGTGGTAGACAGTAAAACTCAAATGCACACACATTGTGTAAACAGAAATCAAGGGAAAAAACTCTTACTTGTGATCAATATTAAAGATAACTGCAGAATTTATTACCCGAATTTTCAACGTCAGGAGTACCCTCAAGATTATTAAAATCTTCTTTTATTTCTTTTACACTGACTGAACTTGATTCTCTGTCCAGGGCGACGGATTTTATATGTCCGTCGTCCTTAAGCTACGAGTATTCGACGACAGTCTATGTTGTCGTTGTTGTTGTCGGGAGTGAAGATATGAAGCGCTTGACCACTTCGCTCAAAAGCGTTTCATCAGATAAATGGATGGTTAAATGAACTGGTTGATGAGGAAACAACTGATCCATTAACTAAAACCACGATGGCTTTGGTACGCGACCGTCAAAAGTGCCGGAGTTAAAACTTTACTGCCACGTGCTTGACACGAGGGAATCCTCGCTAGAAAAGGACCTTGCCTCGTTTTGAAATAGAGCTTTCCCCAAGAATGTGAACCAAGATGGCGGCTCTTGAGTCGCCTTCGCGCTGACTCGCGCTGTGACGGTTCATTCGTTTTACTTAGATTTGCTTACTTATTTCTTTTACGACCAATAATTACTGATAATTAAAATACATGCGGCATTAATTATCTCCAAAATATTGATGCGGGCGGGTCATGCGAAACGAACTATCAACTGACAACTGGTATGTTGTGGGAAAACTCAAAAAAAAATTCGTGCGCGCTTCGCGCGCAAACGGCAAAAATCGCAAAACTCAATTTTTTTTATCAAAACTCAATTTGAAATTTTCTGCAAAACTCAATATTTTTTTTTTTTCATCGTGGTAACCACGATGAAAAAACGGCTAGAAAAACCCCTGAGTATTGTTAGTCAGACATAATACATTATGTACATGTAGATAATGTGTAGCCTGAATCAGTTCCTCAGAATTCCCAGATATAATGCTTTGGAGTATTGTTAGTTACAAACTACATGTGTAGACCAAAATAAATTTTTTGACATTCTCGATTTGAGCTGGAGAAGAAAGTGTGATCCTGTGATCGTTTCCATACTGGAACCATCAATCAGTTGTGTTGTTATGTTGTATTATGACAGGTGGATGGAACTGTTTAATCTAGATTCACATGTTAATTTCTACATTGTATCATTCATTGGTTGTTGCAAGAAACGACAGTGATAAAATGTTCAATCAAGCTGTCTGTATGGTACATAAACTCTACCAAAATTTGATTATTGGGAATTCTCATTGGTCCAAAAGGAATAAGGCAGTCATAGCTAAAGCATCTATGTACCCTATTTCTTTTAATTATTCAGACGGCAAAACTTAGCTTCAGGCTACTGTGCAGAGAAATTCTGCAAACATTCTACAAATTTCACTATCTATCTTTCCAGTTCTTGGGATAAATAACATATCCATGCCACAAAATTTAGACTCCGCTGACTTGAAAATGGATTTTTTTCTGCTTTTAAGTCTAAAAATGCTGTTCGAAAAATTAGAAGATATATAGGGTATATGAGAAATGAGGTGTATGGGATTGTGGATCCAGGAATTGTATATTATATAGTATCCTGTGAATGTTTAATTCTTGAAACCTTCCATGGGATATGTCATTGTGGATCCAGATCTAGGTCTCTATATGTTCTTCATTGGTACCGGTACTGGAATCAGAAGATAAGAAATTATTATCACATCAACAGTTCTCTGGAAACACAAGGTGATTGGTCTATGGATCCACATCTCGGTTTAATAGTTTCTTCATTTCGTTTAGAACTACATCAAAGATCAGCAATATATATCTTCTGTACACAGAATTCTAGTTGGATCAGCCTGGGAGTGTGAATCTAGATTTTCCAGACAGATCTGTTGACAGTTTGATTCAGTAGATTTGGGGCATATATAGCTAACACAGAGACATACAGCATCAGCAGCCCATGCAGACCTTGTGGACATGCATCTTAGTTGAAGTGGATTTCTTGGGGATTGTTAGCTACAAGAGGGTTTGTATTACTAATCGATCTCCCCTACATCCAGCAGTAAGATCATGGCGCAGGGTTCCTGGTCTCTGTTGGTTGAAAAAGTTCTTCAAGCCGGGCAAACATCACGGTAGTCTAATTCCTTTTTTTGGCCACTATTGACCGACATTCAATCAAAACTGGGCCGTTCTCGGTGGATCACGCATTAGTCTGTTTACACAAGAATTAAAACAGAAGGTTATAAAATGTCTTCACAGAAAAGTCAAAGATGCTATCAGTGATCTTACAGCCAGAAACCTCTCAGTGGAATCAGTCAATTATCTGACTTGTTTCAGGGTCATAGGGGTGATGCTGGGGCTATAGAACATGGGAATGCTTCAGGCAAGCCAGAATGTATTAATTTCACTTCTAGATGAAACATTTTTCGGGAAAGCAAAAGAAGATGCTCTCTCCTAAAAAAATTCAATACATATTGGTATACTGGTTAAAATAAATACCTCTACTGTGCTATATATGTTAAATGGCTCTGGAAATAGAAAAAAAAATGACATGGTTCTACTTGAGCAGTACATCTTGGATGTGATTGCAGTGAAGTTTATCCTAGCTGTTGTTGCATGTGCTATTGAAGTTGACCGTAACATATTCTTCTTCAGTTTTTAATGGTTTATACCATAAAGTCTAATGGATCGATGATTATTTTCTACGTTGGACATGTTGTAACACTTGATTGGTCAATTTAAATTTTTAAATGAAAATCTTCCATTTTCATTGGCTTGGAAAAAACTTAAGAACATCCAGCTAATCATAGGGTTTCTGAAAAGGTCATTTGGCTTCAAATCAACTGATAAACACATATTCAGCTGT
The DNA here is from genome assembly GCA_036873755.1 of Hanleya hanleyi. Taxonomy (NCBI): domain Eukaryota; kingdom Metazoa; phylum Mollusca; class Polyplacophora; order Lepidopleurida; family Hanleyidae; genus Hanleya; species Hanleya hanleyi. The sequence continues at coordinate 50,082 of JAVTVY010013756.1, read as the reverse complement.
AAACCTGGTATTGGTTATTGGTTGGTTTTATGCCTGGGTAATAACACTATTATTGTGGGCCTAGTACTGCTATTATAGGTTTAAACAGAATCAAAATCACTTTTTATTGGTCTGATTTGAAATGATGGAAGTCCTAAACAAAGTTAGTACTTCTGAGTGCTTGCCAGTAATCTTCAGACTTCACTGTAATTTAAATCCGGTGTAGTCATTTATTGTGGGGGTTCACAAATTATTGATGAGAAATCAATCCTGTACGCTCAGTTAAGTGTGCAGGGTAAAAAATTTTGAAACGCTGAACATGCTAAACCAACATTCTTTTATGTCATCAAGGTTTTTCATCAGAGCCACTTTGAAGTTGTCTAATGCAATAATCTCCTTTTTATTGAATTGTCTGATCGCCAACAAGAACAGCTGATTGGATAGGAGCTCATTAGCTAGCTATCAGCCTGAGTCGTCTAAACGCCTTGGGTAAGACTTGAAAGGCATTCCCCCAATCTCGTCCGCCAGCGGTATAGCCTGTGCCGATGACTTTCTACCTTTGAGGCCAATGATGTGCCATGAGACTAACCTTGATTGACAAAGCTAAGCGATTAAGGGTTTTATTATTTGGTATCCTAGCAACAATGGAGCGTTTGCTTTCTGCTGATCAAAGTAGTTTATGAGCAAAAGCTATTCGTACGTGTACATCGGGTTTGTGCTACATAACGTGAATAGAATCAATCGTTATGTTGCACGTACAATGAGTAATTAGTTCAATGATGATTATGTAAAGATCTGCTGTTTTGATTTCCATAAGCATGAACATATTCATGCACTCTCATCATTTCACAATGAGCACTATTCATGCATGCATGATGCGGTGAGAATTCCTGTGGGTGTTTATTCCTTTAATTTGACTTTATGCAAAGCCTAACATTCCTAGCCATCACATTCAGAGCTCAGCAGTATTGTTCGGACCTTTAGTCAGCACTTAAAATGAGTTAGAGCATCAGAGGAAATCGTATCATTATATTTATGCTAAGCATTCAAACCCCTCAAGTGTGCTGTCTCTCAAGTGTGCAAATATTTCTAGCTATAAGGAATTCAACTGAATAGGATTGCTTAAATTGCTGAAACTTTTTGATCACCCCAATCGAATTGGTTGATTCTGGTTGATCGATTTATTAGGGAAATTACCGTATGTTAATTTTGGGTAGGGAAGGGCATGATGGTTAAGCCATGGTTCAGACATGGATAATGACCCTGAGTAACCATGGTTTGATCATAGTTGAAGCATGGTCATCTGTTTTTATGTAATCTATGGTAATAGATTTACATTATAGGGGCATGAAGTAAGTTTAAAGATAACCTTCCGCCATCCGACCAACGTACACATCCTAAAGAATGAGTTCTTGAGCTCATCCTTGATATTGTCTGTATTTTCTGTTTATCGTGATATTGTTTTCTTTCTTGAGTCTATTACTTTAACAATAAATATGTTACAATACTCTTTTGTGTCTTAAAGTGTTATCTTACAGCGTTTTGCTTGTCCCAGTGTCTCAGTTCGCGCGTAAATAGGCAGGGGATTGTCGGGGTTGTCCTCGAGTGATTTGACTTGATCACTGCTGCGAACCTATTCTTCTTCTAGGAGACGTCTTAGTTCGATAGAGGTGCTATAATACATTCTTTTAATCACTCTCTTGTTCGTAATGTTTCCGTAAAATATTCTTGACAAACACTGTTCCAAGGCATGTTAATTTTGTGCCGAGTTCGAGTGCACCATTTCCCGTTAATTTACGGTACAGTATATGTCGGGTTGACAAGAATCGGGTCAGTCTGAAATGGTGAAATCAGCATGAAGACCGGGGTCGGTAAGGGGTGGAAAAATTCTAAAACTGGTGTCTCATTGTTCAATCAAATAGATGTTTATTCCGCTGAAAGCGTAATAATGTTTCATTAATGTAAGAAGAATAAAGAGTGTTGTTTATTCGAGCAAAAATCTCAAGAGAAGCCATTGTCTTGTATACAAAGATGCGTCTTTCACAACCTGTGCCCCCCGCACACCATTTGGATCATATCATATTAGTAGGACCTTAGTCATCTACACCAAGAAAATGCTTTGCCATAATCACTGATAATAAAGATACTTGAATCCTGACCCTGTCGTACGGATGACTTTTAGGTGTCAAACGTTCGTATCTCGGGTGTGTGCTTGCATGCTCATCACGTGCGCAGTTGTGATCGTCCAATCACTGAATGGAATTCACGCGTGTTGTTCGGGTAGATGCTCGACCAGCTAATCAGCTGACTGACTGTCCACGTGCTGTCCTTTTTTGGCGTTAGAGGTGGACCCCAAACATCAGCCCCTGTTGATCTGTTTTCACAGTTCTTCAGGTTCTAAAGGTGAAAGCTATTAAAGCATCTACGTTTCTCGAAATCATCTGGGATCATGGCTAAATTAATTGTTATATTAAATTCAATTTCAAGCTAGAAATATTAATGAATAAAAACTGACTGCCGAAATGTGGGCTGAAATGTTGCCTGCTGAAAAGGCCCAACACGTACACATGGTTAGTTATATTTTCGAAAGTATAACTACATTCATGCTGTAACCCTTCTATCCATATAACATCAGTAAATTTCTGGTTGCTTGGCTGATTCCCAGTGCGGCTATATCAGATAAGATGGAAGAAGAGATAGTCAACCAGATCCTCAGTATAAATCATCTGGGATCATGGCTAACATGGGCTCCCAGGCCACACAGTTTAATTTGTTGATGAATAGTGAAGACATTCTGCTATACTTCATTGAGTTCGCATTGGAGATCCAGTTACAGCATGGTCATGGTGAATTCACACAGACCATCACTTAGCTAGCAATGTCGGAGTTGCAGAATTGCGTGAGGACAACCATTAGAAGTTACAGATCCAATGTCCAAAGTGGAACTGCGGCATTTTGCCATTCTGGCTCTAGACAAATGATTATTCTGTTATATGATGAGACATTTCCTTCTTGACAGTGATCTCTGAGAATGATGGATTAAGAAAAAAATGATGTCCTCCATATTTTATCCTTGCTCTTTTTCTTTTATTTGACAGCTGTATAAATTGTTTGAATGCCCCTGAGCTTGATAACGACATTCAATTTGCTTCAACTTTTTTGTATGCAGTTACAGTAATTTAATTGTGAGTACCATTTGTGCGTGAAGACCAAGCTAGTATATCAGTCAGCTAGTTTCATATGGTGACCCCTACAATCTTTCCCAATTTATCTACGAATTAATTAAGCTACCATCTGCAAATTGTCCGGTAGTTGGTCAGTGAGTGAGTGAGTGCATCCGAATCCTTTCGTCTGCAAAATAAGGAGAACCGCTGACATTAGAATCTTGATTTTTTGCATGAAGTTGCATTAGGAGACTGTTACCAGCAAGTTCTGATCTGACCTACTTTCGATGAAAATTTCTGGTGATTTTTGATGAAAATCACTTGTGATTCTGACTTGGGCCGTGCCCATCGTAATATAGGCAGGATTTCAATTTGGGGCGGGGGGATTTCCAAGAGTTCAGTGCGCGTGGGAGTCCTAATGCCTAGCTACCTACTTCGTAGGTCCTTTAACATGTGTGACGGCACACTGCGTGAAAAGAAGCTACATTATATAATTTTCCACATCATTTTGCTTATTCCTAAAGTGAGCAACCAGTATATGTCTCACATCGGATTTTCTGAGAAATATTTCATGTCAATTTGTAGATTAAAAGTCCATAACAGTATAATCTCTCTGATAATTCAAACACTTTTAGACCAGCTATTTATTTAATTAAATTAAAAAAATTAGACTGATGGACATCTTCTTTTGCCAACATCTCGTACAGAAGCCTAATTGTGAACAGTTCTGAACAATCATCAGAGCTGAATCGTCACAGAATATTTTCTAGAATTGGCTTCTAAAGGCATGGTTTTAATATGTGTGAATTATTATAGAGATTACCACATTACCAGAGATGAACATATATCTATCTAGTATTGTTAGTCATACATAATACATATGTAGATAATGTGTAGCCTGAATCAGTTCCTCAGAATTCCCAGATATAATGCTTAGGAGTATTGTTAGTTATAACTAGACCAAAATAATTTTTTTGACATTCTCGATTTGAGCTGGAGAAGAAAGTGTGATCCTGTGATCATTTCCATACTGGAACCATCAATCAGTTGTGTTGTTATGTTGTATTATGACAGGTGGATGGAACTGTTTAATCTAGATTCACATGTTAATTTCTACATTGTATCATTCATTGGTTGTTGCAAGAAACGACAGTGATAAAATGTTCAATCAAAGCTGTCTGTATGGTACATAAACTCTACCAAAATTTGATTATTGGGAATTCTCATTTGTCCAAAAGGAAGCTAAGGCAGTCGTAGCTAAAGCATCTATGTACCCTATTTCTTTTAATTATTCAGACGGCAAAACTTAGCTTCAGGCTACTGTGCAGAGAAATTCTGCAAACATTCTACAAATTTCACTAAATTCTGCAAACATTCTACAAATTTCACTAGCTATCTTTTCAGTTCTTGGGATAAATAACATATCCATGCCACAAAATTTAGACTTGAAAATGGATTTTTTTTCTGCTTTTAAGTCTAAAAATGCTGTTCGAAAAATTAGAAGATATAGGGTATATGAGAAATGAGGTGTATGGGATTGTGGATCCAGGAATTGTATATTATATAGTATCCTGTGAATGTTTAAGGGAGTAGAGGACGTTCATTTCTATAGGTTGAATTTTTTTTTAAATTTCAGGATTTTTTCATCAGGTTAGGAGAAGATGATCCATGGAAAAAAAATAGGGGGTCACCAATATGGTAGCCAAAAGCATGTATACCACTTAAAAGCCATAACACTGAATACATAGGGAAATTTGGATTTTTTCTTCTTTGATGCTCAATAAATCAAACTTCCCAAGGTCAAATTTTTCCCATTTTGCTATATAATACTAAACACATATAGTGCTTGTTAAATATGTAATAAAAACAGGGGGACACCATACTTTCTTAGAAAATATTAGCGGTATAACAGATAAACTGAGCCTTTTCAGTCCTATTTCCAGGAGGGGGTGGGGGTGGGGAATCGGGGTGGGTGTGGAGAATATTATTGAAGTTCCAATTATTAGCCATTCAGAAGTTTTCTTTTTGTTGAAAGTGAATAGGAGTGAATTTGGGGGTATTCCGGAGGAATAATTTTTAACCTATGGAGCACTTTGCACCCTCCAACCGTTGAATTTAAAATGCAAATTTTTTGGTCCGTCCCATCACACTATGGACCCACCAGTAGAACGCATACATGGTTGTGTTGTGTCTTTTGTTGATTTTTATTCCATTTTGAGATGTCTGCGTACTTTTGTTAAGAAATTCAGTTTGTTTTGAAAAATCTGACAAATCACCATGTTGTAGCCCCATAAGAGCAGGGAAATGAACGTCCTCTACTCCCTTAATTCTTGAAACCATGCATCCATGGGATATGTCATTGTGGATCCAGATCTAGGTCTCTATATGTTCTTCAGTGGTACTGGAATCAGAAGATAAGAAATTATTATCACATCAACAGTTCTCTGGAAACACAAGGTGATTTGCCCGTAGATCAGATCTCCGCGTGACACACGGAATCTACGCGTAAAATACGTGTAGTTGATTTCCGCATGGCTCCGCATTGGCCACGCGGAATCATGCGGAGTATTGGGACGATTCAACACGGAATCTACGTGTAGAAAACTCCGCATGACACGGAGGAACGCGGAGGAACGCGGAGGAACACGGAAACTGAGAAATTACTGAAATATGCATATTGACACGGAGAAAACTCCGAATGACGCGGAGTCACACGGAGTTATCTCCGTGTGGAACACGGAAACTGAAAAATGACAGAATTATGCATATTGCACAGCCCTTATTAAAATACAATTAAGCCTTCTGGTGACTAGTTGCAACAATATTGCAGCAATATCTTTTCGTATGCAAATTAGGTCGCTGCAATAGCACCACAAGTGTTGCAGCAATATTGCTGCAACTAGTTGCCAGAAGGAGAATTTGCGGCAACACATTGCTGCAACTATGTCACTTTTCATATGCAAATTAGGTTGCTGCACTATTGCCAGAATTGTTGCGGCAATATTGCTGCAACAAGTCGCCACAAGCTAAAATTGCAGCAGCATTCCAGTCAAGCATGTTGCTGCAATATTGCATGTACATATGTGATTGACATCCGAAAATCACAAAAATGTGAAAATATTTAAGTTTGTAACCCAACCAAGTATAATAACATCTCTCACGAGTCCTGGGTGCCTGGCTTACGAGGACGAATAGAAAGAAGATATTGGGGGTCATGCACTGGCACAGCTCCTCCGATAGCTCACATATAATCACAAACACAAGTTAATCTGTTAGGTTTTGAATATGAAGAACAAGACAAGGTGATATGAATTATATTTAATTTGGTATTTTAAACATGTTAAAGGTTGAAATATCACTATTATAAACTTGAGTGGCATAATCGACTCAGCATGGTATTGTATATTTTCCTACCTGTTATCCAGAGTCCTAAACAAGAGACGGTATGTAAATACATGTACTTAGAGGTGTGGAGCTTTTCGAAATTTATTGCACTGTCTGGCCCTGGCAATTAATTAGATAGATGAAACTCCAATGCTGAATAGGAGCAAACTCTCTCGTGATCTGAGAAGACTATCAATTTCTTTAAATTGTGAATAGTTAGCACACTTTAGCATGTTCAGTGACATAACCAGGTCACGATTTTATAAAAAATCTTTCATCTAGGCATCCAATAATATTTCGTCATCACTCGGTTCACTGAAAGGATTGATCCATGCCTTGTGAATGTGTTTTTTTTTCAAGTAAATTCCAGCACAGTGCTACTTCTTTGAAAATTATGGATCGACAGTATGTCTTGTGTCACAACTCCAACCTGGGCAGGGGTGTCCAGTGTGCCTCTTCATGCTGTTCTTCCGAAATTCCCCAATATCAGTTCCACAATCAGTACACTGATATAGGCCTACCTGAAAATAAAATACAAACAAATAAAATCAAATATAAAATTAATATTTTGACGTTTTTTGCCCATATTTCGGATATAAATTTTTACACAAATGAAATCTTTTGGATATTAAACAATTATTGAAATTAATAGTTATCAAGGATCACAATTTTGCTTTTCTGAATTTCTTGGTAAAGTTGCCACACCATGACACATGCCATAGTTGTACAGTGTCCTCTTTTGAGCAGAATTTGTTGTGGAAATGTCAGGAACGAACGAGCATGTTGGTGGTGGTTTTACTTTTTTCAACTTAACAAACACACAGGTTTAATTAAACTTGGTTGTTTTTGAACTTCAATGGGTAAGATAAAACATGAAAGACAACCACGGAACATCATTGAACAATTGAATTTAATCTTACCAGATGTGTTGTTGTTGTCGAATGTCGTCGGACGCACATCAGCCCGGCCGCCTTTGGAGTATTCGGACACATGATTCACACGTCATCATCACATGGCAGTAAGAGTGTTGCCCAAACGTTTGCCAGACTACCAAGTGTATAATTAAAAGCATCCATTTACGACATACTGGTTGAACCAGAACTGGACAGAAGTACAACGAACACCCGCCAATAACTTTTGAAACAGCGAAATTTGGCGCTATTCTTGCAGCACGAGATCACGTGGAGCGGGGAAATTCATTCAGTATCATCACTCAGGCGGATAACTATTCACGGTACAGCATGGTAGTGTCTGTTGTTGTTGTGTCTGTTCCGGATGTACCGACCGACGAATCATGTTGTTGTTCAATGACGGCTGCTGTTCAGATAGCTGCAAGATTTTACTCCCACACAAATAGATTTCACTCTTCTAAGTACCACTCCACATTCCAAAGAATAAATCATTGAATATATCATTTTAGTTGTTTTGTAATTAGCGTCTGCTCTCTCTCTCTCTTCCCGCGACCTCTCAATGCTACGCGCCAAAAATAAACGGCTCGAGAAGTGTATGTATAAAAACTCGGACTTCAACCTAAAATCGGATCTCCGGATCAATTATTTTTCTTTCATGAGAATACTATCAATTCTCACTTAGAATACTGAACTGTTTGAAGAATAAAATAATTCTTGTCGTTTGTAAGGACAGTAATTAGTCTTAATTAAACTTGTCACGATACTTCTAATTTTCGAGTCCGCTTCCGGATTTTTGCAGTTTCGATTCCGATTTTTTTGCAAATCGGCAATTCATCTGGCCTTTGCTAGGGTTCAGTTTTCGTGGATTCATCTCTGCGTGAACTCTGTTACTAAACTGATCAAGTCTATGTTGTCTAAAGAGTATCACTGCGAAGCAAAGACCCAGAAGAAAGAAATATTTGAATACTTGGGCTACATCAATGTTTAAAACTGCTGCTAATTTCACAAGACTCTATAACTCCCGCGACTTTGAATGGAAATTCAAATGTTGAATACAACAACAACAACATGCCGAATATCCGTCCCATGTTAGAAACTGTGGATAGTTTTGTTTCCTTTAACTTATTCCAATTTAAGGACTTTGTTTCTTTTGCAAAAGCCATGTGATAGAGGTCTGGTGTAATAATTTTATTAATTTCATTTATTTAGAGTTTGCCTTTCCAAAAATAAATAAATAAACAAAAAAATAAATCACTGAGTTATTTTTTTTTTTTTTTTTACTCCAAAGAAAGGTAAGGTAATATTTTTTCAAAGGATAATCCTTAAAGTATTAATGAACTAATGAGAACAAAAGTATAACAATAGTGAGAAACGAGCGTACCGGTAGTGAAAATGATAAGTACTGATTACGGTTCATGTTAGTTTGGTGAGGTTCTGCTTGAGAAACTATAAGATAACATTTGTTCATAAGATTTTGACTTGTATAATATGTCTATTCTTGAGAGTTGAATTAAAACAGAACTTAATTGAACTTTCATTTGTTTATGTCATTTACATGTAGTGCATTTGGCTCTATTGGGGAACGCTGTATTTGATGCCATTGAAATTGTGCTCTCTTATATGTAATACATTATCTTACATTGCTATGTCCAATATGGCCTGGACCTGTGTAAATGTTAGCTCCGGTGTAGCCTTGTTCCATACTACGTGAGAACAACGCTACGGCTGCAAGCCAGTCACCAGATCGAGTTGTTGGGAAATTGCCGTACGGGCAATATTTGCCGAACCAATTGACCATAACCAATAAAATAATTCGATTCTATGTCCACTTACCTTTCATAAAAATCCTTGTTTATGAGTGACCGTCCGTTTTTAGCTTGGCAAGAGATCGAAACTCGGACGAGGGGGGGTAAAACTGTCCACATCGCCGCCATCTTTACATCGAAAAGTTTTACATGGACAGTGTAACCCCCTTGTCCGAGTTTCGATCTCTTGCCAAGCTAAAAACGGACGGTCACTCATAAACAAGGATTTTTATGAAAGGTAAGTGGACATAGAATCGAATTATTTTATTGGTTATGGTCAATTGGTCTGGCAAATATTGCCCGTACGGCAATTTCCCAACAACTCGATCTGGTGACTGGCTTGCAGCCGTAGCGTTGTTCTCACGTAGTATGGAACAAGGCTACACCGGAGCTATGTAAATGTATATCCTATTATTGAAAAATAATCTAAGTCCAATCCGTGTCAAAAATAATCAAAGTCCACAAACTCCGTGTCCTTCCGTGTCAACACGGAGAAATCTCCGTGTGGATATATTCAGCTTACACGGAAATTTTGCAGTTCCGTGTTGTTCCGTGTAAATTCCGTGTAGATCCGTGTGAATGCGGAGATTTGAGCTACGGGTGGTCTATGGATCCACATCTTGGTTTAATAGTTTCTTCATTTCGTTTAGAACTACATCAAAGATCAGCAATATATATCTTCTGTACACAGAATTCTAGTTGGATCAGCCCGAGAGTGTGAATCTAGATTTTCCAGACAGATCTGTTGACAGTTTGATTCAGTAGATTTGGGGCATATATAGCTAACACAGAGACATACAGCATCAGCAGCCCATGCAGACCTTGTGGACATGCATCTTAGTTGAAGTGGATTTCTTGGGGATTGTTAGCTACAAGAGGGTTTGTATTACTAATCGATCTCCCCTACATCCAGCAGTAAGATCATGGCGCAGGGTTCCTTGTCTCTGTTGGTTGAAAAAGTTCTTCAAGCCGGGCAAACATCACGGTAGTCTAATTCCTTTTTTTGGCCACTATTGACCGACATTCAATCAAAACTGGGCCGTTCTCGGTGGATCACGCATTAGTCTGTTTACACAAGAATTAAAACAGAAGGTTATAAAATGTCTTCACAGAAAAGTCAAAGATGCTATCAGTGATCTTACAGCCAGAAACCTCTCAGTGGAATCAGTCAATTATCTGACTTGTTTCAGGGTCATAGGGGTGATGCTGGGGCTATAGAACATGGGAATGCTTCAGGCAAGCCAGAATGTATTAATTTCACTTCTAGATGAAACATTTTTCGGGAAAGCAAAAGAAGATGCTTTCTGCTAAAAAAATCCAAAACATATGGATATACTGGTTAAAATAGATACCTCTACTGTGCTATATGTTAAATGGCTCTGGAAATAGAAAAAAAAATGACCTGCATGGTTCTACTTGAGCAGTACATCATGGATGTGATTGCAGTGAAGTTTATCCTAGCTGTTGTTGCATGTGCTATTGAAGTTGACCGTAACATATGTTCTTCTTCAGTTTTTAATGGTTTATACGATAAAGTCTAATGGATCGATGGATATATTTCTAGGTTGGAAATGTTGTAACACTTGATTGGTCAATTTAAATTTTTAAATGAAAATCTTCCATTTTCATTGGCTTTTGGAAGAAACTTAAGAATATCCAGCTAATCACAGGGTTTCTGAAAAGGTCATTTGGCTTCAAATCAACTGATAAACACATATTCAGCTGTAAACCTGGTATTGGTTATTGGTTGGTTTTATGCCTGGGTAATAACACTATTATTGTGGGCCTAGTACTGCTATTATAGGTTTAAACAGAATCAAAATCACTTTTTATTGGTCTGATTTGAAATGATGGAAGTCCTAAACAAAGTTAGTACTTCTGAGTGCTTGCCAGTAATCTTCAGACTTCACTGTAATTTAAATCCGGTGTAGTCATTTATTGTGGGGGTTCACAAATTATTGATGAGAAATCAATCCTGTACGCTCAGTTAAGTGTGCAGGGTAAAAAATTTTGAAACGCTGAACATGCTAAACCAACATTCTTTTATGTCATCAAGGTTTTTCATCAGAGCCACTTTGAAGTTGTCTAATGCAATAATCTCCTTTTTATTGAATTGTCTGATCGCCAACAAGAACAGCTGATTGGATAGGAGCTCATTAGCTAGCTATCAGCGTGAGTCGTCTAAACGCCTTGGGTAAGACTTAAGGCATTCCCCCAATCTCGTCCCCCAGCGGTATAGCCTGTGCCGATGACTGTCCTACCTTTGAGGCCAATAATGTACCATGAGACTAACCTTGATTGACAAAGCTAAGTGATTAAGGGTTTTATTATTTGGTATCCTAGCAACAATGGAGCGTTTGCTTTCTGCTGATCAAAGTAGTTTATGAGCAAAAGCTATTCGTACGTGTACATCGGGTTTGTGCTACATAACGTGAATAGAATCAATCGTTATGTTGCACGTACAATGAGTAATTAGTTCAATGATGATTATGTAAAGATCTGCTGTTTTGATTTCCTTAAGCATGAACATATTCATGCACTCTCATCATTTCACAATGAGCACTATTCATGCATGCATGATGCGGTGAGAATTCCTGTGGGTGTTTATTCCTTTAATTTGACTTTATGCAAAGCCTAACATTCCTAGCCATCACATTCAGAGCTCAGCAGTATTGTTCGGACCTTTAGTCAGCACTTAAAATGAGTTAGAGCATCAGAGGAAATCGTATCATTATATTTATGCTAAGCATTCAAACCCCTCAAGTGTGCTGTCTCTCAAGTGTGCAAATATTTCTAGCTATAAGGAATTCAACTGAATAGGATTGCTTAAATTGCTGAAACTTTTTGATCACCCCAATCGAATTGGTTGATTCTGGTTGATCGATTTATTAGGGAAATTACCGTATGTTAATTTTGGGTAGGGAAGGGCATGATGGTTAAGCCATGGTTCAGACATGGATAATGACCCTGAGTAACCATGGTTTGATCATAGTTGAAGCATGGTCATCTGTTTTTATGTAATCTATGGTAATAGATTTACATTATAGGGGCATGAAGTAAGTTTAAAGATAACCTTCCGCCATCCGACCAACGTAGACATCCTAAAGAATGAGTTCTTGAGCTCATCCTTGATATTGTCTGTATTTTCTGTTTATCGTGATATTGTTTTCTTTCTTGAGTCTATTACTTTAACAATAAATATGTTACAATACTCTTTTGTGTCTTAAAGTGTTATCTTACAGCGTTTTGCTTGTCCCAGTGTCTCAGTTTGCACGTAAATAGGCAGGGGATTGTCAGGGTTGTCCTCGAGTGATTTGACTTGATCACTGCTGCGAACCTATTCTTCTTCTAGGAGATGTCTTAGTTCGATAGAGGTGCTACAATACATTCTTTTAATCACTCTTGTTTGTAATGTTTCCGTAAAATATTCTTGACAAACACTGTTCCAAGGCATGTTAATTTTGTGCCGAGTTCGAGTGCACCATTTCCCGTTAATTTACGGTACGGTATATGTCGGGTTGACAAGAATTGGGTCAGTCTGAAATGGTGAAATCAGCATGAAGACTGGGGTCGGTAAGGGGTGGAAAAATTCAAAAACTGGTGTCTCATTGTTCAATCAAATAGATGTTTATTCCGCTGAAAGCGTAATAATGTTTCATTAATGTAAGAAGAATAAGAGTGTTGTTTATTCGAGCAAAAATCTCAAGAGAAGCATTGTCTTGTAAACAAAGATGCGTCTTTCACAACCTGTGCCCCCCGCACACTATTTGGATCATATCATATTAATAGGTCCTTAGTCACCAAGAAAATGCTTTGCCATAATCACTGATAATAAAGATACTTGAATCCTGATCCTGTCGTACGGATGACTTTTGGGTGTCAAACGTTCGTATCTCGGGTGTGTGCTTGCATGCTCATCACGTGCGCAGTTGTGATCGTCCAATCGCTGAATGGAATTCACGCGTGTTGTTCGGGTAGACGCTCGACCAGCTAATCAGCTGACTGACTGTCCACATGCTGTCCTTTTTTGGCGTTAGAGGTGGACCCCAAACATCAGCCCCTGTTGATCTGTTTTCACAGTTATTCAGGTTCTAAAGGTGAAAGCTATTAAAGCATCTACGTTCTCGAGTATTGTTCTTTTGTTAGTCTTTTTTTTGGCCCGGAATGAACTGGAACAATGCAAGGACTTTATATGGTTAAAACACATTACCCGTGTGACCTCTTCGCCGAGGCTCAACAAGTATTTATTTTTATTCTTTGAAAGCCGTAGGCGAAGCCTGGGCGGTTCTGGGGGTGTTTTATTGGAGCTTAAATCAGACTCCACGGTTCTGCGGCTGAGTGACCTACTTTCGAGTAGAACGTAAACAAAGCCACGTGGTGCGCTAGAGCATTGCTGAGGTGGGAGAATCGAGGTATTTTAAATAGCTGTTGTGTGCAAGATTAAAGATCTCTTGGACTCGTACATGCGACGTTTTCTTCTTTGATGTTACCAGAAGTAATCTGTTTGTCTAGAAATCATTACACTTAAGCTACTTAGAGTGAAAATAAGACTTTTTCATCCCTGTTTATCGTGGTGTTGTTGTTGTATACGCATATGTATTTGATATAGTTCTAACCACAATAATCAATTGATACGACATTTAATCACCAGAATATATATATATTTAAAATAAAAATATTTATACATTTTTTCACTCAAATATATACTAAACAAGACAGTGTTAGTGATTGTGTGGCTATATATATACAGTACACTCTAATATTAGTGAAAACATTATATAGCTAGGCTACTTACCCTCCACCACACCATGCAGCAACAACAATAATCTACCAGTATAACCATGAGAATACCTAATGTAAAACTGGAAACCAAAAATAACAATACAAAAAATTAAATATTTAACAAAAAATTATATTCCCATAAGGTTGAGAGAAATGAAACCGAAATTCAACCGAATATGCCATTTCTCCTAGTATTACCAGTACTAAAGTTTAGTGGGCCTAGAGAATTCATTTTACAGTCACGAGTCTATATAATCTGATAGCATAGCATTTATTATACCCCCCGTAATGAAGTTGGGGGGGGGGGGGTATACTGGAATCGGCATGTCCGTCCATCTGTCTGTAGACACAATTTTTTCCGGACTACTCCTAAGATTTTGCTTCTATTTTAATGAAACTTTACATATGTGTTACCTATGGTTTGAAGATGTGCATGTTCTATTTACAAGGCGAAATTATAATTTTTGACATATTTATGACGTTTTGAACTTTATAGGACTTTGCCATTTTCAGGGTTACACAATTTTGTCCGGACTACTCCTCCTGAAACTTTACATATGTGTTACCTATGGTTTGAAGATATCCATGTTCTATTTACAAGGCGAAATTATAATTTTTGACATATTTATGACGTTTTGAACTTTATAGGACTTTGCCATTTTCAGGATCTATTCCCATGTAGAGAAGTTTCTAGTGTTATCAACTACTCCTACTATTTTTATCAGAAGGTTCTGAAACTTTGTAGACATGTTTGAAGATTTGCATCTCCTATTTGTGACATGAAATATTAATTTTTGTCAAAATTACCCAGACTTGGACTTTGTCGATTTTCTGCATATATTTCAATATATAGAGCATGTTCTTGTGTAATTATCTAGTCACACAGTTATTACTGGATGTTTCTGAAACTTTATACACATGTTTAATATGGTTTGAAGGTGTGCATCTCTTATTTATGACCTGAAATATTTGGTCAAAATTACCAAATTTCTTCAAATATTCATGTAATGAGTGCTGATAATCTGATCAGCAAGCAGTATTTTACATTATAATATTCCATCATTATACCCCCCCCCTCCCCCCCTTGCAATAAAGCTGCGGGAGGGGTACAGGATCGGCTTCTCCATCCTGTAGATACAATTTTGTCCGGACTAATACTCCTAAAATTTTGCTTCTATTTTAATACATTTACCATGCGATTCACACATTTGTTACAGAGTTATGGCCCTTCCTATATCCTTGGGTTTTATTTATACTGTATTGAATATTACTCGGAACGGGAGACTTGTGTCTTGCAGGACGGGGGTATTTCAGTTATCCCTTAGGATAACAGTTACATCTAGTTATATTTATACTTGCCTTGCCACCAACTCCTCAAATGAGCCGTCTGCAGACTTTCCTCGAATTTTGAGGTAATTTTTGAGTGCCAGCGGCGACCATAAAGTAACTTTTTCATGGGACATGTCATCCAGGTATGGCCGTCTTTGGGGTTCTCAAGAAGTTTGCGTTTACCCTTGCCTTTTCCTTTACTTGAGCCATTATTTGCACCTTTCGGCATGTTTGATTAGCCTGGGCCACGTGCTTTCTCGCCAGTGTTTACATTCCACTGACCCAGAGCCTCGCTCTGGATATGACCCAGTTTACCTAATATGGTCGAGACTGTGGAGTCGTGTATTTATGCCTATTAGCCTGGGCCACATGCTTTCTCGCCAGTGTTTATGTTCCACTGACCCAGAGCCTCGCTCTGGATATGACCCAGTTTACCTAATAAGGCGAGACTGTGGAGTCGGGTATTAAATTTCATTAGCCTTAAAACTTATGGCTGTTGTGTCTGTATATTGGACCCCTGCTGACATAAAAGGGGTAGTTTAGAAATTAGCTATGCCGTACGAAAAATTTCACTTCGGATCAATCAGCGGCGACAAAAATGCCTTTTGTCAGAAAATCTCCACTGACCACCCTTTATTGATACACAACTCCACGGTCCCGTGACTTTCGAGTGGAATGTAAACAAAGCACCGTGATGCGCTCAACGGCTCAGGTTGAAGAACCAAGGACTAACATGCTGCTGTTTTAACCCGTGGAAAAGATTGAAAATCTTGATATAAGTAAATTCTACTGGGACCCCGAGACTAAATACATCTGTTCTTCATGCTATTGCCGTGCAATACAGGCCTAAACGCAGCTGCAAAAACAAGAGTTATCTCCCCATTCGCCGATTTTTCATTATATTCTCAAAAACCAAGTCCGCAAAAACTATGAAACTTCAGTATGATTTGAAGGATCACACTCTCCTAAACATCTAGCTTTCCAGGCCTTGCATTCTGAAAAGTGAACCAGACTGAAACGCTGAATAGGCCATGCGAAAAGGACTCACTTGGCTAGCTCCAACTGGAACCTTATGGTACAAGGCTGTCATTAGGTTCCACATACTTCCATGCCACAATCGTAAGACAAAGCCCGAACCGCATAAACGATGATTTAGTTGCTCCTTACCAAGCATTTTCCGACAAAACGTATCATGAACTAGTCCGAATCGTCCGAACGGCTAACATCTGTTGTCTTTTTGAGTGGGTTTCGCCGCCTTTTGTACCAGTCCCCGCTTGAATATATGATCAGCTCCGCCATGTTTGTTTTTACGCTGGAGTGTCGACTGCGCAAACGGTGGCCGCATCGGTAGAGGAACAGAAATAATTGACGGAAAATGTGTGATTTAACACCAATTGTGTTTGGTGCATGCGCTTCAAGAGAAACATTCGAAAAATAGTAAAATCTGCTTCCAAATTCCTTAATATTTCACGTAACGCGAGTATAAACAACCAGAGTATCTGACATTGATGACTAACCCGTCAAATCTGCACATCTGAGTTTATTATAAACAATTTCCCGGGACCTGTTGATCTCCATTTTAAAATGTTTTATCTGCCATTCTTCCTCGGCCTGCCCACGCTGCCTCTCATCGACAAGTGACCATGGCAACCACGCGCAAACAAACCGTGTTGCTCCAATCACGCCAGGCCTCTGAAAAGGTCGCTCAATGACCGTATCCACCTTACTGTAGATATCGACAATATAAGTACATGTAGTTGGCCAAGATTCATAAACTATCACTCGCAAATTGAGGAAATTATAATAATACTACCAATGTGGGGGTCAATGCATAGCACAAATATTTTCATATCAGGGCAACAGCATTATCCTAAATAAAGATCCCAATATTGCCTGAATTTCGCAAATATCGAGAAGTACACTAATCGAATCTAGTGGAAGCTGAGGTGGCCGAGTGGTTTAGGGCGCTTGCATTTACTGCTGGCAATTTGGTGCCAAAGTCTAAGAGCGCAGGTTCGAACCCCCACGGGGTCGACCCATCCAGCACTAATTTCTGGGCTTTACCAAGAAAGTCTCATCCTAAAAATAATTGATTAATAATCGAATCTACTTATAAACAATGTTTTTTTAAAATTATAAGTTGACCCAGCCATAGATTACATCCCAAAGCCTATAGGCTCTAGTTTTTTTTCGCTCATTCGCCCATGGCCAACCTCTCGCAAGGGGCATATAGGAACCTTCAACATATCCATTGGTCACACGATGAAATTCCCAATGCAATATATAGCATTTGCAGTGAAGTGAAGAAAACAAGGTCAGTTGGCCAGCTAAATAACCAATTTAAATTCTCGTGCCACTGGCTATGCATCCACTGTTGAGGAAATATTGCTTGCACTTATCAAATTATGGGTTCGATTGTCCGTGGTATTAAATGTAATTATTAGAATTGAAACGAACGAGACTGAACTAATGTGGCAGCGCCCGACCAGCGTGATTACATTTTGTAGTCTCCAGAAATTTGATTCTGTTCTGGGTTGGAGAAATCTGCTGTTGTGGAGGATGTCTCTTCTTGGCGTGAGTAATGGTGTAAATGTTACTTCGTGACATCAGCTGAAATTAATATTTCACATCTTAGACATGTATTTGAGACATAAATAGGCATTTATTATTTATTATGTCTGGGTAAACTCACAATTCTGGTTCCACTTCATTGATCAATTGAATAACACTGCTTGGGTAAGGTCATACTTGGCTACCTTATACATAGTTGTGGCTGCATCAATTGCTGGGTTGCTTTGTCCCATTGAGTTGTGAGTGACATATACTAAACATAAGACGGATGAACATGGCAATGATATATTAGGTAACCTAAATGTCAACAATGTCCACAGAATATCTGATCACATATATAACAAAATCTTCAGAAATGACCACAATATAGGTATATTTGTTGAATGTGTGTCCTCAATTCAACAATTCTATAATCATCATGTGCACTGAAGTCTAGCCTCGATAAGGTGCCTCAATATAGCGCTGATTCTGATATAAGGTGGGTGCTATGGTGTCCCCCAAATTAATAATCACATATTATTTCAGCCCTTTTATAAGGCTGAAAATCTATAATGTGGTTTAAGTTCTCACAGTCCCCCAATAACAGTGTTGTAGAGAGCTAACACTGTAATTGTGAAGTAAAGTAGATGGCTTGCCTGGATTATGGATCTTGAAATATTCCCAATCACTTTCCAGATATTTCCAATCAATTCTAACTTATAGAAAAAGATTTTCATTGAACAGCTTTCTTTCATTTTATCATGTTGACATATACAAACACCAATATTATGTACACTGGAGTGATTGGGAGATCAAATCCTCTCTGTAATAGTACCGTGTGGTCTGCTGAATGGAGAACAGATGTTTGACCCATTAGACTCCAGGTGGTACTGCTGTGACAGACGATGTGTCTCCTGAATGGAGAACTGATGTTTGACCCATTAGACTCCAGGTGGTATAGCTGTGACAGACGATGTGTCTCCTGAATGGAGAACTGATGTTTGACCCACTAGGCTCCAGGTGGTACAGCTGTGACAGACGATATGTCTCCTGAATGGAGAACTGATGTTTGACCCATTAGACTCCTGACTAAGGTGGTACAGCTGTGACAGAGATCATGTGTCTCCTGAATGGAGAACTGATGTTTGACCCATTAGACTCCAGGTGGTACTGCTGTGACAGAGATCATGTGTCTCCTGAATGGAGAACTGATGTTTGACCCACTAGACTCCAGGTGGTACAACTGTGACAAACGATGTATCTCCTGATTGGAGAACTGATGTTTGACCCATTAGACTCCAGGTGGTACAACTGTGACAGACGATGTTTCTCCTGAATGGAGAACTGATGTTTGACCCACTAGACTCCAGGTGGTACAACTGCGACAGACGATGTTTCTCCTGAATGGAGAACTGATGTTTGACCCACTAGACTCCAGGTGGTACAACTGTGACAGACGATGTTTCTCCTGAATGGAGAACTGATGTTTGACCTGCTTGGCTCCAGGTGGTACTGCTGGGACAGAGATCATGTGTCTTCTGAATGGAGAACTGATGTTCGACCCACTAGACTCCAGGTGGTACAACTGTGACAAACGATGTATCTCCTGAATGGAGAACTGATATTTGACCCACTAGGCTCCAGGTGGTACAACTTTGACAGACGATGTTTCTCCTGAATGGAGAACTGATGTTTGACCCACTAGGCTCCAGGTGGTACAGCTGTGACAGACGATGTGTCTCCTGAATGGAGAACTGATGTTTGACCGACTCGACTCCAGGTGGTACAGCTGTGACAGACGATGTGTCTCCTGAATGGAGAACTGATGTTTGACCGACTCGACTCCAGGTGGTACAGCTGTGACAGACGATGTGTCTCCTGAATGGAGAACTGATATTTGACCCACTAGACTCCAGGTGGTACAGCTGTGACAGACGATGTGTCTCCTCAATGGAGAACTGATGTTTGACCCCAGGGGTTTTTCCAGACGAAAATCCTTTATCGAACTCAATTTCAAAACTTGAAAAACTCAATTTTTTTTGCGCGCCTTCGGCGCGCTAAAAGTACAATAAAACTCATTTTTTCAACTTTTTAGTCGTGTAGTAGATATAAAACTCAATTTTTTATTATTTTAGTAGTACACTCCAAACAATCTTTTATTTGATCGCTTTTTCATCGCAGAGAAAAATACAAATGTTAAAAATGGCATAATAATAAACATGAATGTCCATTTTGTTATGCATGTACTTCAGAGTGAGGTGCTTGTTATAGAAACTGTTAATTTCAAATATTTTTTATTCACGAAAGATCATCAATTTCAATCAGATGCATTGAATCAGATTGTGTCTACTTTAGGGCCCGGGTGATACCTTTGTATGTAGAAGTGAAATTTATCTTCAACTGTGAAGTTTAACTTCAACTGTGATCCAGCACTGTGAAAAAAAAAAACACAACAAAACAATTGTTATATTACTAGGGAGGTGATGCTAATCATTCAGATTTTGCAGAAACTACATATCAATGCCATCTCAAATTTACACCACCGATGAAATACTAACAAAAAGTATTTTTTTCTGCCAGTGTTGACCAGTATGACCCGGTATTACCATCTCTCTAGCATTTTTACGAAATGAATGGGGCTACAACATGCACTTTCAGAATGCAGGCGGCCATGTTTGGAATATGATATGTGGTACAGACAATAGGCCTAAAATGATCTTTATTTGGGGATAAAAATTGACATAGAGTGCAAGGTGGTTTCCCTCTACGCAACTGCTATCCATACAATTCCTTCTGCGTTCATTCGTATATTTAATTGATTGTAATTCTTCGGGACCGTAACTCGTCGGTGTGTACCTTGCTTTCGTCGAACTGTCAAACGATTGTCACGTTGCCTTGGTAGGGTCAAGGTTGTTTATTAGCCAATCACGGCGCTACAGAGGGCGCTGGTCGTGAGCCCGCGAAAGAGTGCGCCACTTCACATTAATCCTGGTTTCCGAATGCAACAAGGGAGACAACTATTTATTGATGCTCTGTCGAAGGAAAATGGCTGCCAATCGCTGTCGAAAGATGTTAAATAAAAATGGAAAGGTAACGATCGAATCTTTTACCCCAAAATTGTTGATGTCTTTCGTTATGATTCCAACAACGATCCTGGTTTACGTAAGGTATTCAGACATGTTGTCTTTATATCGCCCTGTCTCTGCAATTGACCGCAACGTCGGCCAAAAAAAATTCTTGCCGGCAGACGCAAATTATATATTTCTTCCGACTATTTTTTCACAGAAACTCAATTTTTTTTTCACAGAAACTCAATTTTTTAGCGCGCCTTCGGCGCGCAAACTATCAACCCAGAAAATACTCAATTTCCGAGAAAAAAACTCAATTTAAAAAATTCCAAAAACTCAATTTGTAATCGTTTTTCATCGGGGTTACCCCGATGAAAAACTGTCTGAAAAAACCCCTGGACCCACTTTACTCCAGATGGTACAGCTGTGACAGATGATGTTTGACCCACTATAGGCTCCAGGTGGTACAGCTGTGACAGACGATGTGTCTCCTGAATGGAGAACTGATTTTTGACCCACTAGGCACCTGGTGGTACAGCTGTGACAGACGATGTGTCTTCTGAATGGAGAACTGATGTTTGACCCACTAGGCTCCAGGTGATACAGCTGTGACAGACGATGTGTCTCCTGAATGGAGAACTGATTTTTGACCCACTAGGCTCCTGGTGGTACAGCTGTGACAGATGATGTGTCTCCTGAATGGAGAACTGATGTTTGACCCACTAGACTCCAGGTGGTACTGCTGGGACAGACGATGTTTCTCCTGAATGGAGAACTGATGTTTGACCGACTCGACTCCAGGTGGTACAACTGTGGCAGACGATGTGTCTTCTGAATGGAGAACTGATATTTGACCCACTAGGCTCCAGATGGTGCAGCTGTGACCGACGATGTGTCTTCTGAATGGAGAACTGATGTTTGACCCACTATAGGCTCCAGGTGGTACAGCTGTGGCAGACGATGTGTCTCCTGTATGGAGAACTGATATTTGACTCACTAGACTCCAGGTGGTACTGCTGGGACAGACGATGTTTCTCCTGAATGGAGAACTGATGTTTGACCGACTCGACTCCAGGTGGTACAACTGTGGCAGACGATGTGTCTTCTGAATGGAGAACTGATATTTGACCCACTAGTCTCCAGGTGGTATAGCTGTGACAGATGATGTGTCTCCTGAATGGAGAACTGATGTTTGACCCACTATAGGCTCCAGCTGGTACAGCTGTGACAGACGATGTGTCTCCTGTATGGAGAACTGATGTTTGACCCAATAGACTCCAGGTGGTACAGCTGTGACAGACGATGTGTCTCCTGAATGGAGAACTGATGTTTGACCCACTATAGACTCCAGGTGGTACAGCTGTGACCGACGATGTGTCTTCTGAATGGAGAACTGATGTTTGACCCACTATAGGCTCCAGCTGGTACAGCTGTGACAGACGATGTGTCTCCTGTATGGAGAACTGATGTTTGACCCAATAGACTCCAGGTGGTACAGCTGTGACAGACGATGTGTCTCCTGAATGGAGAACTGATGTTTGACCCACTATAGACTCCAGGTGGTACAGCTGTGACCGACGATGTGTCTTCTGAATGGAGAACTGATGTTTGACCCACTATAGGCTCCAGGTGGTACAGCTGTGACAGACGATGTGTCTCCTGTATGGAGAACTGATGGTCCACTAGACTCCAGGTGGTACAGCTGTGACAGACAATGTGTCTCCTGAATGGAGAACTGAAGTTTGACCCATTAGACTCCAGGTGCTACTACTGTGTCAGAGACCATGTGTTTTTCCGCCATGGTACATGTACCACTTCACTTTGCACATGTTCTTTCACCAAATGGGAATATGTGTGTGCCTAACTGTCATCTGGAACTCCTATGCACTTAAATTACGGTAAGTTCCCTAAGTATTCGCGACCCTAAGTAAATTCGAAAACGGGCATTTTTGGCCAAGTCACGTGACACTGTTCCCTAAGTAATCGAAAACCGCCCATTCGCGAAAAACCGCGGTCCTTAACTATTCGAAAATCCCCCATTTATCGTGGTCGCGAAATTGATAATATTATGTAGTTGTGCGATGGAAAAACTTCCAGATCAACGAGTTTCCTTAGAATTAGTATTTGATAAACCTTGCAAACTTTTTGAGCATTATGAACATAACCAATTGTAACAACTAAGTTGATTTTCATTATGTCTCAAACAAAATGTATCCAATGTTTAAACCGCGACTTCTCGTGGTCATTAAATTGGGAATATTGCCGGTTTACGGGAACGTGCGATATTAAACATTGCCGATTGAAGAGAGCATACATTTGATATTATACTGAAAATATCAAAATGAAGAACTGGAAGTTACGTTTCATTCGGTCTCAAAAAAATATAATGCTGAAGTTTGACCGGACATTTGAACCACGGATTTTCTTAGTCGCGGGCTAGAGATTTACGATCAACCCCAACCCCAATTTTGGAGACTGTATGGCATGTGCGCCTCGCCCTAAAACCAAAAACGCGCCTGTTTGGGTCCGACTTCGGATTTTTTTTTCCGAAGACACGAATGTTGAGATTCCCAGCTATGATACTGAAAACATATTTTGTACTGTTCAGACAAAAATAATTTAGAAACGTATCATTTCCAACGAACGCGGCGATTCAGAATATTTTACGGCCGTGGAATTCGCGGTGATGCATGTACCGAAAGAAGTTTGCGCTCTTGTATTCAACTTTTTAGGAGCAAGCAATAGTACAGATTTATTCTCTTCAATCACCCCTGAATAAAATAGAAACGAGGATATTATTCAGATATAATTATCATGAAAGGAAAGCTGTGATGTGCAGGATTAACCGTGACTTCGGAATCTTCATAGCCGTGAAACGTTTCTACTTCTATAACGTGGGATAATGGATGTTTCAGATCCACAGAGTGCGCAGGGTCCCCAAGACAAACTGTCAGGCTACTGGGAACGCACTCGGGCACTGATCCTGGCCAACGAGGGAGTTCGATTCAACCTGTCACCTTGTCTGGATCAAGGAGGTTGGAAAGGAAGACCTGTAATGACAACCAAAACAAATTAATGCAATACTGACATATAATTCTTTGAGCAGGTATACAGGATTCAAACCGTGGTAGCGTACAATCCCTGCAAAGAAGATCCCTACTCTATGAATTATCTGTACTCTTATAGTTATCATTAACCGAAGTTCAATAGAAAATATATACAAAATATATATAGCCCTAGCTATAACGCGAGCAGGCCTGGTCACAGCCACAGTCTGGTCACGACCGGTTCTCTCATGGATGGGTCCAGCTTCTATCTTCCTTCCCCAGGGCTTTGCAGTAGGATCCAGCGTCTAGCTTCCTTCCCCAGGTCTTCGTTCACTCCCGTATGGATGAACACTGCGTCGTGTCTCGTCTTACACGACTAGGCCCCTCCGTGGTTATGTCCGATGTGTGTCTTCCTTCCCCCGGTCTTCCTCCCTCGGGTGGTATGGACTTCTCGTCGTCGTCGTGTCTCGTCTTACACGACTAAGCCCCTCCAAGCGTTGATAACCGTCAATGGATGCGGACGGCCTGGGCACGACAGTACTATCACAGTACAAAGGCTTCTACGGCACCGGCCCGTCTCTCTGTAACACCGCAGGACTATTCAACTGCACGGCTCACCACAGCAGCAGACGGCACCCCTCGTAGGAATACACCCCCAGGCTTCAGCGACCCCGCTCACGGCGACTCACTCCGCGGCCCGGCTCCAAGGATGAATCATCAAGGCTAGAGTTCACGGCTACACGGTCCACATAGGATCGGACATCGATAACACACGGTGGATAGGCAGGCACCTGGTCTAGTAACCCTCTTCCTATACTACTGTATGGGCACCCGGAATCGGCACCCTCCCTCTATACTACTGTATGGTCAACTGGTATAGGAACCCTTCTTCTATACTACTGTATGGTCAACTAGTATAGGAACCCTCCTTCTATACTACTGTATGGTCAGTTGACCCTTGAACCCTCTCTCTATACTACTGCAGGGTCTTCCGCAATAGATGGGCATCAGGTCCAGGATTCCCCCTCTATATACTACTGTATGAGACAGTAGTAATCTATCATTGGCCGTGAATTACTCAATATATGTACAGGTTGATGAGAAACTGTATGCTTATAGGGCCGTGAATGGATAATCGTTCATCGTACGATTGCCTGGGTAGGCTCGAACCTATAGCTTGTGGGTGTTAGCGTGAATGTATTTCAACCCGTAGGTTGTGTATTAAGTATATGTGTGCATGAATAATTGTTTATGTAGGAACTGTGTATGGTTTGGTTTAACTATATCCTCTTCACAGGGACTCGCATCCCCTACCGGATATAGCTTAATAGATACACTAACCACAGCGCAATCCCTGAACAACTGTGCGATACAGTTGAAGGCAAGGAGAGATGCGGCTAATGTATGGCCATGCTTTCGACACTAACGCCGTTAGTTAATTCCCAGAGCTGAGCCCGTACTAGCGTACGGTAGAGAATAAGAATAACCATTGGCGATAAGTGTCTATACTCTTAACTTCCAGTGCAATATCCGTTCAACTGTGCGATACGGTTGAAGGCGGATAGAGATCGAAGTAGAGTAAACACAGCCCGGACATGTGAATGTAAGTGTGTGTAAATGTATGCAATGATGATGCTATAATATTCGGCGGCCTGGTCACGGCCCGGCGGCGGCACAAATTCGGCGGCGGCACAAATTCGGCGGCGGCACTAATCCAATTCGGCGGCGGCCTTTCTCCGGCCCGGCAATGTATTGGATTTCTTCTCCCCAAATGATTTGGCGTGTGCTCTCACCTCGATGTTTCTGCTGGTCTGCTCGTTCCAGCGAGAGTCCGGCTTATATATGGCTACCGCTCTTCTGCGGATAAAGGCAGAAACACGTCGTCGAAGATGACAGCGCCCTCTTTCTTTCAGATTACCACACTTCCCGATCAGTTTATCTGGACTTCGCTGGATAAATATGGCTATGGAGGAACAAACCATAATTCATAACGGACATAACTGGTAAATCTCAGCTTCCAACTCCCTCTAGTTAATTCATACGACGACCGCAAAGTTCACTGTCCCTAATCTGCATATTCACTGGAACCGACTTCCGGATTCCTGACTGACGTCATTCACAGCGAAGCGAGTAGCTCACCAGGGTCCCTCTCACCGTTCCAACTGATCGTTTGAGATAACTTCACCGGGATTTCGAGGCATTGTCTGTCTCACGGATTATCATAGTTCATTCCAGGAAAATTACAGCGTTGGATTCCATCAGGTAAGTGAACCGCACACATAAACACAATGTAACTTTCGATTTCACAGTAGTCACGTGTCAGAACACAAGCAGTGATCGATTAAAGGGGATCCCAAGGGGTGGTTGTCATTCGGTACTTTCGTTACAGCCGTATAAAAAGCGTGGAACGGCGTCATTGTGCACGGTGTCATTGTTTCATGGTTCGCATGGGTCCTTAAAAGTTTGTAAAAGTGCATAATTTTTATATTGAAAATTAAAGGCCTTGAAAGTCATTGAAAATTAGAATTTTTGAGTGAGTTTTTTTACACTATTAGTGAAGATATTACGGTATACTTCTGACTTGATTATTGACACAAAAGTTGAATGTCGGAAGAGACGTTTACGTAAGACAGCCGAGATCATAGGCGGTAATTTGATAACAACTGAGGTCGGAGGTCTGAGGGCGGAGGTCGGAATAGTGGGTTGAGATTAAAAGTTAAAAAAATAAAAAGATGGAATAAACTAATAGGTTTTCTATCTATACTTATTCTCTAAATTATAGTCTGAAATGTGAATTAATTTTGCTGAACCCATGAGGTAATATTAGATAAAAACACGGTTGTACATTTGGCTGTTTCGTCATCATCTATCGATCGGTCTTTCGTCAGAAATATTCCAGAATACATTTACATCTGAAACAGATTGAATCAATTTTATTTTTTTTATTTTTCATGAGAGTCGTGATCTCACTGTTACGAAGGCATAATACATTGAGGTTGTGTTGGCTGAATATATTATGAAGCGGGAAACGTGTACAAGCGAAAGTAATTGGCCCACGTGCCATGCTATCCAAGTATTGATCACGTGATGTTATTGCAACTCCGTATGGCGGAAAATGTACAACCAACACGTGGCATGTTGAAACTTTCATTCTTCCATGTCCACAGACCCCACCTAATTCTATGAAAGTATTTTCATACATTTGTTAATAAAGAATCGAAGGGATACAGTGAATTGTTAGAATGGGCAAGCAATTCATGTCTTTCGTTTAGCCGCTATTCATGTCGGGATGAGCTCGTTCCAGCTGGGAAAATTGTATATCGTCTCAGACGAGTTGGCCCTGATATGGGTCTCGGTCGAGTTGGCCCTGATATGGGTCTTCAGATAGTGTCGGGCGCTTGCTTAATTTGCTGTTCGTTTCATTGACATAAACAGTTTGAAAAGCTCTTCCACAATATTTCCATATAAAGAGCAATCAAGAAATTATTAGGTTTGATTCTCAATCTGAAAATGACAGAATCTGTGTTTCTTCATTAAATCGTTATATATTTTCACGTAAACATCATTGGCGTCACCGCGATAGTTGAGCCTAGTCTTCTCGGCCATGACAAAAATTCTGCAAGAGTTCAAGCATGTCCTGGAGAGAAAATAAAGAAAATATCAGAATGTCTAAGTGACAGAATATGCCCTTGTCCCGTATGTACTGATACAAGGATATACGCGAATTTGTGAGTTTAAATTGGCCGGGCGTCCGATGAAACTAATCTCTTCATTGTCAGCCGATCATTGCAGTCAATTATTCGAACCTAATTTAATGGTTAAAGAGCAGAAAGAATGCTTTATTTATCCTTTGATCAATTGCGAATTATCGCCTGACAAATCTAAACGCACAACAAACATTTCCCGGGTTTTGCTTCGGGGGTTCTCCTCGACCACACGTGTTCGTACCACTGAACTTCGGCGAAGTATATTAGGCTTCATTCTACACACAAAGTATAGTGAATGTCTCGTGGTTGTTGATCTTATATCATTTACGATTGCTGTCTGGGATAAATATCACAAAATTAAAGAAACACCACAGTCGATGTATTGTGACCTTTCATTGTCGAACGGTATGGGCATTTAATATGGGGACTCTAATTTACGAAAACGTCCGTTTTTCTGAACTGACCTGCACAAACTATTCGGAAGTGGTCAGTTTTACCCCTCGGCCAAAATTTGGCCGAAGGGTATTGTCGTCGTCATGTACGTCTGTCCGTCTGTCCGTCTGGCCGTCTGTCCGTCTGTCCGTCCGTCCGTCTGTCCGTCACACCTTTCTCGTTACCAAGATATCTTCAGAATGACGTACCCTAGGCACACCAAACTTGCAGTGCACATCCGTATGCTTGTGACCCAGAACCCTATTGAATCTGGACCTGATTGGTTAGAAACTTTGGCGGCCATCTTTAATTTATGCGAAACCATCACAGGTTTCTTGTTACCAAGATATCTTTAGAACGACTTACCCTAGGCACCCCAAACTTGCACTGCACCTCCATATGCTCATGACCAAGAACCCTATTGAATCTGGACCTGATTGGTTGGAAACTTTGGCGGCCATATTTAATTTATGCGAAATCATTAATCTTGTGTATCTTAGGTACCATTTCTCTGTTCAGTGTGAAACTTGGTATAGATCATCGATGCATCAAGAAACTTCAAAGGAATGACCAAACCAGTTTCCCTGATTCGGTGAAAACCTTGGCGGCCATCTTTAATTTATGCAAAATCTTCAATGATATATCTCTGATACCATTCAAGTGTTCTATACGAAACTTGGTATACAGCATCGATGTATCAAGAGATCTGCAATGTATAGCCACATCAGTTCCTCTGAGTGGCGGGAAGGATGGGCGGCCATCATTAATTTATGCAAAATCATTAATGATCTCTATCTCTGATACTGTTCGAGTGCTCGATGTAAAATTTGGTATATATCATCGAAGCATCAATAGACTTACGATAAATGGCGTTTCTGATTGGGCGGAACCTTGGCGGCCATCTTTAATTTATGCAAAATCTTCAATGATATATATCTTTGATACCATTTCAGTGTTCTATATGAAACTTGGTATCCAGCATCGATGTATCAGGAGACTTGCAATGAATAACCACATCGGTTCCTCTGAGTGGCGGGAAGGATGGGCGGCCATCTTTAATTTATGCGAAATCATTAATGATCTATATCTCTGATACGGTTCAAGTGCTCAATGTAAAATTTGGTATACATCGATTAGACAGTTCTGGTTTTTCTGCTTGGGCGGAAACCTTGGTGGCCATCTTTAATTTATGCAAAATCTTTAATGATGTTTATCTTTGATACCATTTCAGTGTTCTATATGAAACTTGGTATACAGAATCTATGTATCAAGAGACTTGCAATGAATAACCACATCAGTTTCTCTGAGTGGTGGGAAGGCTGGGCAGCCATCTTTAATTTATGCGAAATCATTAGGGATCTCTATCTCAGATAATTTTCAAATGTTCGATGTAAAATTTGGTATACATCGTCGATGCATCAACAGACTTATGTAATGAATACGGGTTTCTCTGATTGGACGGAAACGTTTGAGGCCATTTCTAATGGCAAAATTTTTCATAATCTGTATATTTGTTACTTGACTGCTTGGTGTTCCTGAAGTCTTGTTTTAAATTGAATACATTATGAATGGCTGGCGCCCAGAGCCGAGGGGTTTTCAGATGCGCAGCTTCGTATTCAAGCTTGATTCAGGGCTTGATCTGGGAATCTGATTCCCGTCGGCACTTCCGCAAAATAATTCGCGGGAATCCAACAGATTCCCATAAAATTCTTTGAATCTGTATAGAAATGACTGCTTTAGATTCCTATGTATCCCACCGCACTGCGGTGGTCTAATGGTTAGAGCGTCGGCCTCGTAAGCAGTAGGTACTGGGTTCGATCCCAGGCCGGGTCATACCTAAGACTTGAAAAATGGAACTTGTTGCTCCCTCGCTTATGCTCAGCATTAAGAGGATAGAACAAGGACTGGTTCGCTCGGTGTCAGTATAATGTGACTGAGTGGGGTGTCATGTCTGCCTACGGCATGATATTTCAGTGGGACAGCACTATAAAATGGCAGCATTAGATCTGCTCTGTTACAAGTAGGTACTCCTGCCCCTCCCCTCCCTCCCCGTCGTGATATAGCTGAAAAAATGTTGAAAGCGACGTTAAACCCTATTCACTCACTCACTCACTCACTCACTCCTGTGTATTCCCGTCAAGTTGGATTACGAGAATGTTTGGATTCCTGTAGATTTCAATGAAAAGCAAGGCCTGCAATTAAAGTGGGAATGGTGAATTTTTCGACCCTTACGAATGCAGAGCTTTATTAGTTACCACCTGTCAGTCCACACATCGTTGCACCCCAATTTCGTTGCTACGGTAATTCCCCTAATAATTCAAGCACGGGAAGTTCACTTTTCAACTCTGTTATTCAAACACAGAGAAAAAGTAACGTTCCCATCCTTCATTCAAATTGAAGAAAAGTCATATAGTGACAAATTGGGACACTTTGTAGCTGGTGCCATCAAGAATATTTCCAGATAAAAGCCATTTTTGCTGCACTTCCGGTGATCGAATTATTATAGGGGAATTACCGTAGCAGATGTTCACTAATGGAATTTTCTACCTCTGTAGACAATTCTCACAATTAGCCATGCCATCATGGTACATATACTATTCAGCAATTGCTGAGCATAGTGGAATAAATGCTGAAGTAAAAACAGTTCATCTTTTAACCTGGCCTTGAATGTAGGTTATTTTGAAACAGTTCATGAAGATATTTGCCCTGTACTGTAGACGGGTAACTGTGAGGGCTGTGCACATGTAGATATAACCTGATTAGATTTTGAGGCAGTTTCTTCAGTACTCAAGCATTACGTTCATGTATGCAAACATTCATGGTTTAGATACCAGGCACGTTGGGCCAGATGATTTCATGGAACTCATACTTGTGGTTTGAAGGAAACCATGCTTATTGCAATCTGATTAAAAACCGATCCAGTACGGGGTAAGTGGATCTGACCTTCTGCCTCTCTCGACTCCGTTCTGCGTAGAATTTTGCGAGCTGCCGGTAATTTCCAAGTCTCGTAAATATAGTAAGACGGGGAGTGCCGATGACATTCATTTCAGCCCGAAGAATCGGGTCAAGTTGACAACCAGTCCATGGTGCGAAATGTCCCCACATGGTGTTATTTATATCACACTCGACTGATGTCAAAACCATATAGCTCCTTCAAACGCAACTTAGTTTGAATAATTTTCGGATAAATACAAAGCAGATTTCAATCTTAGATAATTTTTCATCCTATTTCATAATCACTAACTCTATTACACCACAGCTATGCAGTTAAGTTTGGTTATTATGAAAATTCTCAGTTTCCTGTGACTGGGTCATACATGTATATACATGTAACCCGGGGAGTTATTTTCATATGAGAAGGTCACAGAATGGCCTTGAGATAGGAAGGAGATCAGATCCAGTTACATAGAGAATCGGTTTCTGGGTCTTGTTTTTAATCAGATTTTAGTTATTGTTCCATGGAAAACATACTTGTGGTTCCATTTGAGCTGATGTATGAAGACTTTGATTTATTTGGTTGGCCGTTTGAGCTTTGCACTTCTAGGTTAGGGTTATTGTTGTTGTCTGCATTCCCTGTCTGTCTGTTCCTGTTTATCACCCTCTTGTTCATTGTCCCACTACACACCACTTGAGGGTTATATAGTTTTGGGTTGCGTCCGTCCGTGCGTCTGTGCATCCGTCCGACTTCGTTTCCAGACAATAACTTCTGAAAAACTGAATGGATCGATTCTTTTCAAATTTGTTATATGGGTACCTCACCTCAAGATCTCGCTTGGGATTGCTTTTCACGCCGATCCGCCTATAGGTGGCGCCACCTGGGGACCAAGTTAAAATGTTGTTTCCGGACAATAGCTTAAGAAAAACTGAATGGATTCTTTTCAAATTTTTATGTGGGTACCTCGCCTCAAGATCTCGCTTGGGATTGTTTTTCACACCGATTCACCCATAGGTGGCGCCACCTGGGGGCCAAGTTAAAATTTTGTTTCCGGACAATAACTTTTGAAAAAGTGAACGAATTCTTTTCAAAGTTGATATATGGGTACCTCGCCACAAGATCTCGCTTAGGATAGTTATACACACCGATCCACCAATAGGTGGCGCCACGTGGGGGCCAAGTTAAAATTTTGTTTCAGGACATTAACTTACGAAAAACTGAACGAATTCTGTTCAAATTTGGTATATGGGTACCTCGCCTCAAGATCTCGCTTGGTATTTTTTTCACACAAACCCGCATATAGATGGTGCCACCTGGGGGGCCAAGTTAAAAATTTGTTTCTGGACAATGACTTATGAAAACCTGACCGGATAAGGACAAATTCGGTAATTGTGGGTACCTTGTCACTGGATCTCACTTGAGATTGCTCTCCATGCCAAATAATGAACGTTCTTGTTCCAAGCTAAATCAGTTGTTTCAACATCTGGGGACTTCAACCCCTCGCCGGGTTTTCATTTAGAAAGTGAGCTGCTTCTATTATTAACAAAGATTACTTTGATGATTACAGATGTATGGATGAAGAAGATCTGATGCCTCCACACCGGCCCCTCTTCTGCGAGGTCAGCGAGCAGAGACGACATGACTTCAGCATCATATGCTGCAAAGATGCACCGTACTGTAATCGACACCTTAATCCTATCCTTATCCCCACAACCATGAAACCTTCAGGTACATTACTTTAATCCTACCCTCACCTCCACAACCATAAAACCCCCAGGTAAATTGCCTTAATCCTACCCTCACCCCTACAACCATGAAACCCCCAGGTAAATTACCATAATCCTACCCTCATCCTTGAAACTTCCTGGTAATTACTTTAATCATACCCTCATCCCTACCACCATGACACCTCCAGGTAAATTACCATAATTATACCCTCAATCGTACCACCATGACACCTCCAGGTAAATTACCATAATTATACCCTCATCCCCACAACCATGACACCTCCAGGTAAATTACCATAATTATACCCTCATCCCTACCACCATGGCACCTCCAGGTAAATTACCATAATTATACCCTCATCCCTACCACCATGACACCTCCAGGTAAATTACCATAATTATACCCTCATCCCTACCACCATGACACCTCCAGGTAAATTACCATAATTATACCCTCATCCCCACCACCATGACACCTCCAGGTAAATTACCATAATTATACCCTCATCCCTACCACCATGACACCTCCAGGTAAATTACCATAATTATACCCTCATCCCCACAACCATGACACCTCCAGGTAAATTACCATAATTATACCCTCATCCCTACCACCATGACACCTCCAGGTAAATTACCATAATTATACCCTCATCCCTTATGACACCTCCAGGTTACCATAATTATACCCTCATCCCTACCACCATGACACCTCCAGGTAAATTACCATAATTATACCCTCATCCCTACCACCATGACACCTCCAGGTAAATTACCATAATTATACCCTCATCCCTACCACCATGACACCTCCAGGTAAATTACCATAATTATACCCTCATCCCTACCACCATGACACCTCCAGGTAAATTACCATAATTATACCCTCATCCCCACAACCATGACACCTCCAGGTAAATTACCATAATTATACCCTCATCCCTACCACCATGACACCTCCAGGTAAATTACCATAATTATACCCTCATCCCCACAACCATGACACCTCCAGGTAAAGTACCATAATTATACCCTCATCCCTACCACCATGACACCTCCAGGTAAATTACCATAATTATACCCTCATCCCTACCACCATGACACCTCCAGGTAAATTACCATAATTATACCCTCATCCCTACCACCATGACACCTCCAGGTAAATTACCATAATTATACCCTCATCCCTACCACCATGACACCTCCAGGTAAATTACCATAATTATACCCTCATCCCCACAACCATGACACCTCCAGGTAAATTACCATAATTATACCCTCATCCCCACAACCATGACACCTCCAGGTAAATTACCATAATTATACCCTCATCCCTACCACCATGACACCTCCAGGTAAATTACCATAATTATACCCTCATCCCCACAACCATGACACCTCCAGGTAAATTACCATAATTATACCCTCATCCCTACCACCATGACACCTCCAGGTAAATTACCATAATTATACCCTCATCCCCACAACCATGACACCTCCAGGTAAAGTACCATAATTATACCCTCATCCCTACCACCATGACACCTCCAGGTAAATTACCATAATTATACCCTCATCCCTACCACCATGACACCTCCAGGTAAATTACCATAATTATACCCTCATCCCTACCACCATGACACCTCCAGGTAAATTAACATAATTATACCCTCATCCCTACCACCATGACACCTCCTTGTAAATTACCATAATTATACCCTCATCCCCACAACCGTGAAAACTTAATGGTTAGAGTGTCGGCCTCGCAAGCGGTAGGTGCTGGGTTCAATCCCAGGCCGGGTCATACCAAAGACTTGAAAAAGGGAACTTGTTGCTTCCTCGCTTACACTCAACATTAAGAGGATAGAACAAGGACTGGTTCGCTCGGTGTCAGTATAATAATGTGACTGAGTGGTGTGTCATGTCTGCCTATGGCATGATATTTCAGAGGGACAGCACTATAAAATGGCAGCATTAGATCTGCTCTGTTACAAGTAGGTAGCCCCGCCCCTCCCCCTCCCTTCCCTTCCCCGTCGTGAAAGAGCTGAAATTTTTTTGAAAGCAACGTTAAACCCTATACACTCACTCACTCACTCCAGGTAATTACTTTAATCATACACTCATCCCCACAACCATAAAACCTCCAGATAAATTACCTTAATCCTACCCTCATCCCCACAACCATAAAACCTCCAGATAAATTACCTTAATCCTACCCTCATCCCCACAACCATAAAACCTCCAGATAAATTACCTTAATCCTACCCTCATCCCCACAATCATAAAACCTTCAGGTAAATTACTTTAATCCTACCCTCATCCCCACAACCATAAAACCTCCAGATAAATTACTTTAATCCTACCCTCATCTCCACAACCATAAAACCTCCGGGTAAATTACTTTAATCCTACCCTCAACCCCACAATCATAAAACGTCTAGGTTAATTACTTTAATCCTACCCTCATCCCCACAACCATAAAACCTCCGGGTAAATTATCTTGATCCTACCCTCATCCCCACAACCATAAAACCTCCAGGTGAATTGCTTTAATCCTACCCTCATCCCCACAACCATAAAACCTCCGGGTAAATTACTTTAATCCTACCCTCATCCCCACAATCATAAAACGTCTAGGTTAATTACTTTAATCCTACCCTCATCCCCACAATCATAAAACCTCCAGGTGAATTACTTTAATCCTACCCTCATCCCCACAACCATAAAACCTCCGGGTAAATTACTTTAATCCTACCCTCATCCCCACAACCATAAAACCTCCAGATAAATTACCTTAATCCTACCCTCATCCCCACAACCATAAAACCTTCAGGTAAATTACTTTAATCCTACCCTCATCTCCACAACCATAAAACCTCCGGGTAAATTACTTTAATCCTACCCTCAACCCCACAATCATAAAACGTCTAGGTTAATTACTTTAATCCTACCCTCATCCCCACAACCATAAAACCTCCGGGTAAATTATCTTAATCCTACCCTCATCCCCACAACCATAAAACCTCCAGGTGAATTGCTTTAATCCTACCCTCATCCCCACAACCATAAAACCTCCGGGTAAATTACTTTAATCCTACCCTCATCCCCACAATCATAAAACGTCTAGGTTAATTACTTTAATCCTACCCTCATCCCCACAATCATAAAACGTCTAGGTGAATTACTTTAATCCTACCCTCATCCCCACAACCATATAACCTCCGGGTAAATTACTTTAATCCTACCCTCATCCCCACAACCATAAAACCTCCAGGTGAATTACTTTAATCCTACCCTCATCCTCACAACCATAAAACCTCCGAGTAAATTACATTAATCCTAACCTCGTCCCCACAATCATAAAACGTCCAGGTAAATACTTTAATCCTACCCTCATCCCCACAACCATAAAACCACCAGGTAAATACTTTAATCCTCCCCACAACCACGAAACCCCCAGGTAAATTCTACCATCATCCCCACAACTATGAAACCCCCAAGTAAATGTAGCCGAAAATAGTATGTATGAAATATGTATATCCAGGCTTTCACATGAAGTCCAACTGATTTTGTCATAGAATATCTTATAGCTTCATACATCTGTACAATCCTGTTGATGGGTTGGTTCAAAATTCTTTTTCGAATACAGCTCAGCAAAATAATTGTTCTGTCCGCAATTTCTCCTGCATTATCAAACGAGATCTTTTCTCCTAGAGGTCTACCACCAGGTCAACATCACAATTGGAATGTAATTGCCCAAAACAAATTCAGCACATTTTGCTTTTCACAGCATTGCAATAAATTTGGGTATCAATTCTGATTGATAATTGTAACATGTACACTCTACAACAAACTAAAATTTTACTCCCAGGTCTAGCACAATGATTCCTGGAGTTTCTATTGCAATGCAAGGGAGATAATTGAAAACTAGGAAAATTATCTCCCTTCGATTGGCCAGGATAGTCCTGCAGCTTTGTCACATTTTACACTGAGGCCGGTGAGGGGAGTCTCAAATTGTCCCGATTATTGATTGATCAAAGAAGACTATTTGCTACTGGATTCCATTTCTGATTATAACCATGTTATAACCTCTATCTGTTTACATTGATATACATGTAGTTTCTGAGGAAATCATATTTATGATCAAAGCATGTGAATTTCGTTTAAACAAAGATAATGGTTAATGACGTTAACATGGCCGATTACGTGTACATATGTATGATTTGTTCTGTAATTTCACGTTATAGAAACGACTTCATTAAATGACGACGGCAAGGGCCCGCCGGACACGTTACAGCTAGCGGCCATTATAGCCACTCCCATTTGTATTCTCTGTCTGATCTTCATGATCATCCTGTGTGTGTATCAGCGACTGCGACCTCGTCACTCGTACCCTCGCCCCCAGCACCCTGAGGAGAATGATCCCATCATGCCATACAAACAGGATACCATCCAGGAGATCTTTGATGACTGGTCCCATTCCGGTTCTGGCTCAGGTTTGTATTATATACCTGCCTCCCTAGCCGGTTTACTGGTTGAATTTGATCCATTCCCTGCTTGGTAACAAGGCTGTATTACTGGATATTATTCAGAAATTGGCATGGGTGTGTAAATTGTGGCTTTTCGTGAAATAGGGTTTGCGCTTCCTGTCTCCTAGTTTTTAATCGGACAAATTTGTTGGATTCTTGAAATTAGGGCATACTTGAAACTGGCATAAGCCATTCCAAACAGTGGCATGGTGCGCCTAGTTGGAACTCCTAGGAACTCCTTGGCATCCATTTTCGAACTCACCAAAGAAAGGATGGCATATGGCTTGCCATACAATAGCCCAGAGGGAATGGCATATGCCATTCCAATTGGAACTCCTATCCATGCTGATCAGAACACTACACTGGGCATAGTGTATCCCATTTGGATAACTGGCATATGCCATTCCTTTCAAGGAACTCTTGCTTAATTTGAAGAATGTGCAAATGAACCTTTAAAGAAACTCTATGATTGGATAGATTTTCTTCAAATTTTCTCCACCGACCAATGATTATCCTGGATTTCTTTTTAAACATTTGAATTCACCAATCGAACCCTTTAAACTGGAAGATATCCCATGATGCTGTGTTGTTTCTAAAAAACTCAGTTGTAATCCGGGTATATCTGCTCACCTCGAGGGGAATGGAAGATGGGAATATTTTTGGAGATGAAAATTTATGTGACATACATGCAGCTTCAGTAATCACTCTAATAATTCAATCACAGGAAGTGAAATTTCTCACCAAAGGAAAAAAAACTAGGGGTGATTTTAATTTATTAGAAAAAGGAAGTTGACAAAATGGTTCAAAATCATGCATATATAATACATTGTACATCATTTTTTGTTGTTATTTCATTGATGTTATAAGGGGATAAGATTTATTAAAACCACCGATTGAATTTTGTCCCCAAAATTGGAGGTGATTAAATTTTGAAAGGAGGTTTGAACTAATAGAGGGATTTCCGTAATGTATTTTTTCTTGCATTGAAAATAACAGTGATTTGTATGTGGTGAACTGCAGTGCTCATCGCGTAGTCGAGGCTCAGACCTCTTTAAATGTTTGATAGCTCAACAAAGTACAGCAGCAAGGAGCTTCTATGGTAGTCATCAATTCAGCCAATCAGCCGAGACTGTCATTATACATCTTAATCCAATCAACGGCGCTGGTTGAGAAGTGGACGGACAGCCTGCAAAAGATTTTGACTGAAAAGGTGATATTTTACCTGTCCGAGAGCCTGGTTGCCATTGGATGATGCAAATAGGCAGTTAGCGCCTATTGTGTGGTATACGAACCTCTGTCGAGTTTTGATTTGACTGGGTTTGCGCAGATGATATATGATATGCCAGTCATATATTATTTTTGATTTAAATTTTGGGAGCTTCCCAGGGCATAATCTACCATTGTTCCAGGGGCCGATAATCGGCCCCGTTCCCAAAGGATCTTTTCCCAATTTCTTGGAAGAAATTTCCCCAAAAATAAAAAATTCCGAAATATTTACCATTTTGAAAATTCACATAAACGTTGGCGGTTATTCCTCGTCATATTTGTATGTCATTGGACTTATAAAACGGAATGTGAAAGTTCCAACCTTCTTTATTATCAAACTACGGAAGCGCAACGTCCGATAAATTTTTCACAACATCTTTGGCCACATCTATATCCACCGTATTCCAGAGGGAAAATCGGCTTGCGAAGGTTTGTCTCGTACGTATTAATTGTTGCATTCATTTGGCAGAAAATAATATTAATTGACGATGGTGTAAAAATGGCCAATCATTGTGCAATCTTTACGCAAACATCATCGTTGTTGTTGTTGCACTGATGATGATGCTCAATGTGTTACCAACGGAGATTCGTCAGGGGAGTTAACTCTAGCCGGCTCTAGTTATTTCTTTCATCCAATGGGCCATGTGTAACATTTCAAATTTAATTGTTTTCTTTTAAATTTTCTCTTAAAAATATATAAAACAGGGAATAATATTTTACAAATTTAACTGCCAGAAATGGGCTCGAATGTATTTCCAGGCGTCTAGAACTCCGAAGCTTCCGGGGCCTAGGCGCCGCCTGAAGTGCTAGGATAGTATTTCCCAAATCCATTGCCAAAAGGCCCTTTCCCAAAATATGTAGAATATGCCCTGCTTCCACCTGGATGAGAATGTTTTTGCCTGGTTGACAACCGGTACACCCGGGTGAAAACTATTTTTCCACCTAGGTAAAAACTAATTTCCACATGGGCGAAAACTAATTGGTAAAAAACTGGTTCCCACTCGAGTGAAACTGTCCAGCATGTCATATACAATGCAGCACTCGCAACGTTAAAAGCTGAAGCAAATGGAGTTTGCCTCGGCCATTTCTAACATGGGGCTGACTGGGGGATAATGTAATTTTCAGCATTTTCTACCGAGGCAGATTTCTGAATTGCGAGGGCTGTGTATGAGCCACAAACAATAAACGTGAATCTTACACCAAGTACTGTTTGCTCTACGACCTGTATAACATGATGTTGTTGTTGCTATTTAGGCCTTCCACTTCTGGTACAGAGGACCATCGCCAGACAGATCTGCTTGATAGAGATCATCGGTAAGGGGCGGTATGGTGAAGTGTGGCGGGGGCGGTGGAAGGGAGAGAATGTTGCCGTCAAGATATTCTCGTCACGTGAAGAGAGGTCGTGGTTCCGTGAGGCGGAGATCTACCAAACCGTTATGCTACGCCATGAGAACATCCTAGGGTTCATAGCCGCTGATAACAAAGGTTTGTGTGTCAGCCTTAATTCTGCAGTACATGTAATCAGATTTCAAGTCCGAATTGCATTCCACAAATTTGTTTGTTTCATGACAACTACAAAAAAGTTTTGACAAGAACTCAATATTTTATGATTTTTTGGGGATAAAACAGACAGAAATTGTAATAGAAACAGCTGTAAATGAGGAAAATACCAATTTTTTTGCCAAACCAATTAAAGGTGAACTGCAAAGCTTTTAATATTATCTGAAATGTTGCTTATATACATCTTGTGTTATGTGACATAACTTTTATACGTATTTGGGGCAAATATATTTAGCAAAATTGTACTAATAACAATATTTAAGTTATCCTGTTATAAATCCCTCTTGAAAACTTGCATTGCTTGTCTCTCTTGGTTTGTAGAACGTTAAGACGTTATAGCGGTCTCCTTCATTCAAGTTTTATTTAAATGTGACGTCATGCTACATCGGATGAATGAGCGAGGACCACTATAATGTCATGACGTTCCAAAAACAATGGGAGGCAAGCGATGACGTTTTTAAAAGTCCTGGCTCTAGTTTTCTGGTGGTATAAGTTTTGACTTCTCATATACCCAAAATAAAACAATAACCCACAGAACTATTACCACACATATTTGCAACAACTATAGAAGTTCTTGTTTTATGACATTTTAACAGAACATTGGAAAGCTTTTCAGTTCACCTTTAAATCACTTAATGCATGAGTGTAACAGTGTCAAAGTTTGATTTGTATGAACATAATTGTATACAATGTAGCTATAGCCTGTCTTGGCTGGACTATTCAGCGAGGATAACAGGCGTTTGCTTTTCGTTAAAATTCAGCCCCTTGAGGCTCCCGGGAATTGATCTGGGTTGTCGTTGTGCACACCCCAGGTCATGGTAAGAATAGGTCTCACCTCCTCGGAGAGCTTGTCATAAGAGGCGACTAACTGAAGCACCTGTGGGGTTCCCGGGTGTGAAAAGGAATAGGAACCAACGTCATGATATGACTGAAATAGGGTTGAAAGCGACGTTAAATCATATTCACTAACTCGCTCACTCACTCAATCGTCAAAATTCAGGGGAGATTCTGCGAGAATCTGTTCGGAAACAGATTCTCGCAGTCTAATTCTACAGGAATCCAAGGAAATCCAAAGCTATCATTTTCATACAGATTGCTCAAATTTTAAGCAGACACCGGTGAATTATTTCGTTGGAGTGATGATGGGAATCAAGAGTGCTGATGGGAATCAGGAGTGCTGATGGGAATCAAGAGTGCTGATGGGAATCAAGAGTGCTGATGGGAATCAGGAGTGCTGATGGGAATCAAGAGTGCTGATGGGAATCAGGAGTGCTGATGGGAATCAGGAGTGCTGATGGGAATCAAGAGTGCTGATGGGAATCGGGAGTGATGATGGGAATCAGGAGTGTTGATGGGAATCAAGAGTGCTGATGGGAATCGGGAGTGATGATGGGAATCAAGAGTGCTGATGGGAATCAGGAGTGCTGATGGGAATCAAGAGTGCTGATGGGAATCGGGAGTGATGATGGGAATCAGGAGTGTTGATGGGAATCAAGAGTGCTGATGGGAATCAGGAGTGCTGATGGGAATCAGGAGTGCTGATGGGAATCAAGAGTGCTGATGGGAATCGGGAGTGCTGATGGGAATCAAGAGTGCTGATGGGAATCAGGAGTGATGATGGGAATCA
Organism: Hanleya hanleyi; assembly: GCA_036873755.1. Taxonomy (NCBI): domain Eukaryota; kingdom Metazoa; phylum Mollusca; class Polyplacophora; order Lepidopleurida; family Hanleyidae; genus Hanleya; species Hanleya hanleyi. The sequence goes on along the minus strand of JAVTVY010013756.1, from coordinate 8,280 downwards.
GGAGTGTTGATGGGAATCAAGAGTGCTGATGGGAATCAAGAGTGCTGATGGGAATCAGGAGTGATGATGGGACTCAGGAGTGCTGATGGGAATCAGGAGTGATGATGGGAATCAGGAGTGCTGATGGGAATCAGGAGTGCTGATGGGAATCAGGAGTGCTGATGGGAATCAAGAGTGATGATGGGAATCAGGAGTGATGATGGGAATTAGGAGTGCTGATGGGAATCAGGAGTGCTGATGGGAATCAGGAGTGCTGATGGGAATCAAGAGTGATGATGGGAATCAGGAGTGCTGATGGGAATCAAGAGTGATGATGGGAATCAGGAGTGCTGATGGGAATCAAGAGTGCTGATGGGAATCGGGAGTGATGATGGGAATCAGGAGTGTTGATGGGAATCAAGAGTGCTGATGGGAATCAGGAGTGCTGATGGGAATCAGGAGTGCTGATGGGAATCAAGAGTGCTGATGGGAATCGGGAGTGCTGATGGGAATCAAGAGTGCTGATGGGAATCAGGAGTGATGATGGGAATCAGGAGTGTTGATGGGAATCAAGAGTGCTGATGGGAATCAAGAGTGCTGATGGGAATCAGGAGTGATGATGGGAATCAGGAGTGCTGATGGGAATCAGGAGTGATGATGGGAATCAGGAGTGCTGATGAGAATCAGGAGTGCTGATGGGAATCAGGAGTGCTGATGGGAATCAGGAGTGCTGATGGGAATCAAGAGTGCTGATGGGAATCGGGAGTGCTGATGGGAATCGGGAGTGTTGATGGGAATCAGATTCCCGGAGTCCCATGGAAAAGCAAGCACTGGATAACATTCTCACCTCGAACATTGCTGCTGTGAAAATTTGGGTGATCTCAGAATCAACCTGCATGCTATAATATATATGATTCTCAATATAGCTCTGAATGCTATGGTATCCCCAAACTAAGAAATACATATCATTTCATCCCTTTTATAAGGCTGAAAATTTATAAGGTGGTTCACATTTGGTCCCCCAATAACAGCATTACAGAGAGGTTACACTGTAGGAGATAGCTAAACCAAACTGTTTAGGCAGGCATTTAGACCACTTGTTCATGTTGTAAGGCTGGACAACAGCAACTGTCAATCCTATCCTTGTCGCAGCCGGAGAATGTTTGTTTGCGCCTTGGTGATGAACAATTTTGACCATAAGTATGAAAGTAGAACCTGCTTTTATCCTACGGCTGACAGAGCCATGCTTAAACCTGTGTCATGCAAACCATATGTTAATGTTGATCATTTACATGTACTATACGCTATAGGATGGTATAGTCAGTTCTCCATTCTCCAAAGCCCCGTGGGGCTTCCGAGGATTGACCTGGAATGTCGTTGTGCACACCGCAGGTCATGGTAAGAATAGGCCTCGGCTCCTCAGAGAGCTTGTCGTAAGAGGTACTAACTGAGGCATCCGTGAGGTTCCTGATTGTGAAAACGAATAGGACCCAACGTCGTGATATGACTGAAATATAGTTGAAAGCGATGTTCATATTCACTCGCTCACTCAATCACCCATTCTCCAAAATGCATTAGCAAGGGCGTCATTAGAAGGGGATCGTTGAGTGTGAACGACCCCCTCCCAGCGCCGAGCTGTATGTTATTTTCTTATGTATGACAACACACTACTGGTCTCTATAATAAGTAAGCATAGGAAACGACCTCATCTGAAAAAGACCTGGCGATGCCCATGATTACGGTAATTCCCCTAATAATTCGATAACACCGAAAATGCAACAAAAATGACATTTATCTGGCAATGTTGTTCATGGAACCAGCTACGCAGTGTCACATTTTGTCATTATATGACATTTCTTCAACCTGAATGAAAAATGGAAATGTTACTTTCTCTCTGTGTCTGAAAAACAGAGTTGAAAAGTGAACTTCCTGTGATTGAATTATTAGGGGAATTACCATAGACTATGTTAATCCCTATAATGATTCAATCCCCCTACATGTATCAAAAATCAATGACCCCAATTTTGGGGGCCAAATTCAAGCGGCTGTTCTAATATATTCGATCACCCACTACGATCATTGAAATAATGACGAAATAATGGATTAGATGATTGATTTTGGACGATATCATCAACTCCCTGTTCTAATAAAGTTGATCACCTGCAGATTTCATGATGAGAAATTTCACTTCCTGTGATGGAATTATTAGGGGAATTACCGTACACATCTATCAAGATTGGAGGTCATACTTATAGGACGCCAGTGACAGTTCTGTGCTACATCCTCAATGTTGTTGTTTCAAGTTACTTATACATGGCAACGTATGTTCTACATGTTACATTATATTCTGTAAACAAACCAGAAACTGGGTCCTGTCCTCATTCAGGTCATTATTATTTCACTTTGTGGGTCACTGACTGCCTGGTACATGTGACAAGGTAGCCCAATAGCTTGTGATATCATATTAGAAATGTGAAATCAAAATTAGTTTGGCTCATCCCACGGAAGTCTGACCATTCACCATCTACAGAAGTCAAATCACTTCTTGCTGGATTTTTATATATGCCTGTTGATAAATGAGATCATATATTGCAATCACTCACGTCTGTCTGTCTGTTCATCTGTCTATCCATTTGTTTTTTTTTTTCTTTTTCCATGCTATATATCCAGGTCATGTCCATGAGACACAGAAGAACCTTATTCATTTTGAGATCACTTGATAGAAAAATCTGCAAAAAAAAAAACCCCCCAGAAAAATCTCCAGTTTCATTTTATGAATTGTTTCTGCCTTAGTTCTTCCAATTTTTCAAACAGCATTTTTGGACTTAGAAGCAGAAAAAATCCATCTTTATGAAAACTGAGGCTAAATACTGTGCTATGGATATGTTATTTATCCCAAGAACTGGAAATATAGCCAGTGAAATTTGTAGAATGTTTGCAGAATTTCTCTCCACTGTAGCCTGAAGTTTTACTGTCTGAATAATTAGGAGAAGTAGGGTAGTTATATAGGTTAAACACTTTGGGTATATATTGTCCATGTGGAAAAAAGAACGCTATGACTACGGAAGTTCAAAGGTGAAGGTCAGCTAAGTGAGAACTGTTGGTAGATGACAAGCATTACCTTTTGGGCAGGTCTGTCAGTCTATTCACTACCAGATATGTCCAGTTACCATGGTTACCTGATGTGGATTATGATTAAACTGTGGCTGCACACACTTACTTTAACCTTGGAGAGAAGGGAAGCATTTAGAGGGTCACTGCAGTCCCAAACACTTTAACCTTGGAGAGAAGGGAAGCATTTAGAGGGTCACTGCAGTCCCAAACACTTTAACCTTGGAGAGAAGGGAAGCATTTAGAGGGTCACTGCAGTCCCAAACAAGATAATGCTCTATCAAGATACGTGTACCCTACATGTATTTCTTTTAATTATTCAGACAGCAAATGTTAAATTCGGGCTACTGGGGAGAGAAATTCTGCAAACATTCTACGAATTTCACTAGCTATCTTTGTAGTTCTTGGGATAAATAACATCCATGTTACAGTAGTTAACCTCAGTTGACATAAAGATGGATTTTTCTCTGCTCAAAGTCTAACAATTCTGTTTGAAAAATTGGAAGAAATAGGCTAGGGTATGTACATGTAGTATGGCAAATTAATTCATTTCAGCACCATTTTCAAATTATGCCAATAGAAAGAATTCCGACATTTCCAACACAGGAAGAAACTGACAATCACCGCGCACTTCGTGAATCCTTTTGGATCAGAACACTTCAAACACGGCAACCCTTTGGTATGAACATAGACACAGGTAAAGCTGCTAACAAAGAGTTTATTCCCTTCGTTCTCCAATATAGCCGTAGGAATGTTGAAGCGGCCCGTATACTGAAGGAGGAATATGAAACACTCCAAACAAAACTCCGCTTGCCATTTAATCTGTCGACCTATCCTAGCGTACTCAAAAAATCGGAGTTTACGCGATTTATTGGTAAGGAGTAAACTTCATCCGATAACGTGATCATTATCACGTGAAATTCTACATGGCATAAGCTAATATATAGCGGCCCCATTTGAACCCTATACGAAACTTGTCTCTAGGAACATTTTTAAGATTTTTAATAAATCCCTGTGCCCGTGCCTTCCACTTTTGAAAAATGTAGTATGGCAAATTTGTATCCTTAGTCGTATTGCAAGAAATGGATTAATCTGTGTACAGAATATGTGCTCTCCTCTATATGGTTATTTTAAATGTATTAAATGTTTTTGTTTTCCATTCTAATGTTCTTATCTCTGATTGCTTTTCCATCATGTTAAACGTTTGTTCAGAATTTAGTTGTTTTAAAGCAATTTAAAGAGAAAGAATATCAAAAACCCATTGGGAGTTGGGAACTTTTTCTTGTTGAAAAATTGTAAAACTTAAAGCATATTAGTCATGTTAGCCAAAAGAAATAATGTCCTCATCTCATTGAAACATGTCTAACACAAGGCCATGTAAAATTGACTGCTTGTTTCTTCTCCCTGCTGTTCCTCAAAACAATAGCGAGTAAGCGGTAAGCACAAAATTGTTGGTACAATAGCAGTCTTTCCATGACGTCTGCCAAAGGTTTCATTTTGCTGCATTGGGATGTCGCATATACCACAAATACTGAGTAGAAACATTTTCCAGAAAGTTTAATGGGTCTAATGAGATTGTGAGAGCCTTAGATCGAGTTTGAACTTTCATCATTATGTGCCATAAAAACTCATATACATGTACATAGTATTTAACTTGTTCTTATATTCTATCACAATGTCTACATGTATCTAAATTTATCAAATTGGATGGATGTTACTGTGTAAAGGAAATCCCTACCTCTTAACCTAGGAAAGGAAACAACTAATAACCTATCAGGTAAATCAGGCAAAAACATGGGAAATGGCCGCCAAAGCCCTGAATCACAAGAAAACTACCTCAACTAAATCACATTCATTACATATACATTATATTTTGTCCAAAACCTGTTTTATTAAAGTGCAGATTCTTAGAAATTTGTTTGGTATATGTGCATGTCTTAACTATTTGTTTTGTAAAGCAGTAGTGGAATTTGGGGCTGATTAACCTACAGTGGACAGGGGCCGAGGAGCGGTATAGAGTTCAGCCCCCACCACTTTCGAATGTGCTCCGTGGCTCCCCCCCCCTCCCTCCCCACCACTTTCGAATGTGCTCCGTGGCTCCTGGTGGGCAGGGGATAAGAAACCAGTATTCAATTTAACTTGGCCTATATATGATTCATTTCCAAATTATGTATCCCAAAGTGCCGATTAGGCTCTTCTTTATACATGTATGTCTCTTCTATTTTGTAGATATAGGCTCCTGGACTCGGCTGTGGTTGATTACTGATTATATGTCTCTTACATGTATTTTGTAGATATAGGTTCCTGGACCCAGCTATGGTTGATTACTGATTATATGTCTCTTACATGTATTTTGTAGATATAGGCTCCTGGACCCAGCTGTGGTTGATTACTGATTATATGTCTCTTACATGTATTTTGTAGATATAGGTTCCTGGACTCGGCTGTGGTTGATTACTGATTATATGTCTCTTACATGTATTTTGTAGCTATAGGTTCCTGGACTCAGCTGTGGTTGATTACTGATTATATGTCTCTTACATGTATTTTGTAGATATAGGCTCCTGGATTCAGCTGTGGTTGATTACTGATTATATGTCTCTTACATGTATTTTGTAGATATAGGCTCCTGGACCCAGCTATGGTTGATTACTGATTATCACGACCATGGCTCCTTGTTTGACTTCCTCAACAGAACTGTCGTCTCCATACCAGGCATGGTCAAGCTAGCCCACTCTATTGCATGTGGACTCTCTCATCTTCATATGGAAATTATAGGCCAGCAGGGTGAGTTCACTTCTGTTGTAAGGGGAGTCAACTGAGAAATGGTTTGTGTAAGGAGGTTGCAGACAATATGGGGGGAAAAAAAATAGTCATTTTTATTTGTGCACCACAAGATGGTAATTAAGACTGCCGCGAAGCGTCGCAGTCTTATTGCATCAGCTTGGTCTCATGGGGGCCAAAATCGCTTTGTCCGCAAGATTGCGAAAAAACAAAGCAGAGTTGAGACTTGCCGTCACAGTGCCAAATGTGGAGAAGATATTGAACTAGAAATTCGTACCAATTTGGGCTGTCTCAGATAAATGGAAGTCTGTTTTTCAAGCCCAAATTGTTTGTGTAACATTCTAAACCGGAAGCTGAAAATGCAATATCCCCCCGAAAAAACTGCGCGGAAATCTCTTTGCGCATACTGTCAAATGGGCTCTCGCGAGACTTTTACGACAGCTTCTTGAAAGTGATCTCCCTTTATGTAATTAATCTGCTCGTTGAGGGCGCTGTGGTTAGCGAAGCTTGAAAGGCAAAACTAACGGATAAATAAAAAGAACTGCGCTAGATTGATGGCATGATCTGGCCTGTATTTCTATCAAGTGTTCATGCCTGGCAAGAGCAATTCGATAACCAGAACGAGCGGATTGATCGTTTTATGGTGGAGAATAAAAGCCGAATTAAACTTTGTTACTGAGTATTTTAATCGGAACAAAATCGTGCTTGCCAACACGGGCAGCTAACACATGAACGTTGCGTTGCCCGTGTCGATTTTGACTTGCTCCAGACACGCTAAACGTAGCACTCGCGAGTTGATCTGGTGAAGGAACAACAACAACAACAACAATTATTTTGCTTGATTATTTGTCACGACATTTTCATTTGGGAACTCGACTTATCTCTTGAAGAATTCAATATTTATCCACTATAACACTCTTTTTTTTGTGCGTGTTTCCCCATCGATAAAAAACAATTGTTTGGGGCAAAATTCAATTTCAAAATTTCTCAAAAATTCTATTTTTCAAATTCAATTTTTACCCCTCGGGCAGATTCTGCCCGAGCGGTATTGTCGTTGCCTCCGTCGTCTGTCCGTCCGTCTGTCCGTCCGTCTGTCCGTCCGTCCGTCCGTCTGTCCGTCTGTCCATCATATCATTGTAAACACATTATCTCAAAAAGTCCTTTACTTACAACAATGAAACTTCATACAGTTGTTTAATACAGCCAGTACCAGAAGCCTATTGAAAGTCGGCGCCATTGGATGTGTTTTTCAGGAGTTATGCCCCTTTATACATGTCTGGCTGTTTTTATCCTTGTAAACACATTATCTCAAAAAGTCCTTCACTCACAACAATGAAACTTCATACAGTTGTTTAATGCAGCTAGTATCAGAAGCCTATTCAAAGTCGGTGTAATCGGATGTGTTTTTCAGGAGTTATGCCCCTTTATACATGTCTGTTGGTCCATACCCTTGTAAACACAATATCTCAAAAAGCCCTTCACTGACAACAATGAAACTTCATACAGTTGTTTAATACAGCCAGTACCAGAAGCCTATTGAAAGTCGGTGCCATGAGATGTGTTTTTCAGGAGTTATGCCCCTTTATACATGTCTGTTGGTCCATATCCTTGTAAACACATTATCTCAAAAAGTCCTTCACTGACAACAATGAAACTTCATACAGTTGTTTAATACAGCTAGTACCAGAAGCCTATTGAAAGTCGGTGCCATGGGATGCGTTTTTCAGGAGTTATGCCCCTTTATACATGTCTGTTGGTCCATATCCTTGTAAACACATTATCTCAAAAAGTCCTTCACTGACAACAATGAAACTTCATACAGTTGTTTAATACAGCCAGTACCAGAAGCCTATTGAAAGTCGGTGCCATGGGATGTGTTTTTCAGACGTTATGCCCCTTTATACATGTCTGTCTGATTTTATCCTTGTAAACACATTATCTCAAAAAGTCCTTCACTCACAACAATGAAACTTCATACAGTTGTTTAATACAGCCAGTACCAGAAGCCTATTGAAAGTTGGTGCCATTGGATGTGTTTTTCAGGAGTTATGCCCCTTTATACATGTCTGTCTGTTTTTATCCTTGTAAACACATTATCTCAAAAAGTCCTTCACTCACAACAATGAAACTTCATACAGTTGTTTAATACAGCCAGTACCAGAAGCCTATTGAAAGTTGGTGCCATTGGATGTGTTTTTCAGGAGTTATGCCCCTTTATACATGTCTGTCTGGTTTTATCCTTGTAAACACATTATCTCAAAAAGTCCTTCACTCACAACAATGAAACTTCATACAGTTGTTTAATACAGCCAGTACCAGAAGCCTATTGAAAGTCCGTGCCATGGGATGTGTTTTTCAGGAGTTCACACAAACCTGTGTGGATTGCTGTGAATAGACAGTAATCGT